>JAECUM010012902.1:0-69013 GCA_016617855.1 Megalonaias nervosa
AAAAATTCTTGAATTTGAGGGGTTGCCTTGAAAACTCCTTGAATTAAAAAAAAAAATGGGTTTAACCTTGAAAAATCCTTGAATTTGTTGAAAACTTCCTCGACTTTTGCCAAGATTTGTTTGAATTTATCTGAGAAAATACAAAAAGTTTAAGCCAAATAAAATAAATCACATTTTACAGTCAGAATTTTTGTTTTATATGTATTTTCCCCAAAAAATATAAGTGGGATAATATTGGGTGAATCATGAGACAAATGACAATGGTATTTACCAGATGGAGTAAATGTGTGAATCAAGAGACACAATGACACTGGTAATTACGAGATGGAGTAATTGGATAAATCAAGAGACAAATGGCACTGGTATTTACCAGATGGAGTAATTGTGTGAATCAAGAGACAAAATGACTCTGATAATTACCAGATGGAGTAAATGGGTAAATCAAGAGACAAATGATTCTGGTATTTACCAGATGGAATAATGGGGTAAATCTAGAGACAAATGACAGTGGTAATTACCAGGTGGAGTAAATGGGTAAATCAAAAGAGACAAATGATACTGATAATTATCAGATGTAATGTTGTCCATTTGCTGTAGTGGCAGTTATGTTTTGCTTTAACTTCTGAAGCTACCTATGCTGTGATAAACAAAGTAACATGGAGAAAGTTCAGTTTCCAAATAAATTTTTGTTTGAAAACTTGTAAAATTGTGTATAAACTCTGAAAACAAGTACAAGTGAAAACTCCTTGAAAATTTGTAGAAGTGCATGAAAACTTCTTGAAAAACTCTCAAGACTTAAGATAAGTTCAGTTATGAGTGACATCCCCATGTATTAATTAGGTGATCTTGCATCAGATTGACTTGTGCACAATCTAGGGGCTTCTGATTAGATTTTGATCAGTTTTGGTATGTCAACTGATATCAAGGTTTTGGGTGAGTCTGATCATGAGTGACAGCCATAATCGATAATCTTGCACATGAATGGGTGAGACTGCACATGAATGAGTGAGATTGCACATGAATGGGTGAGATTGCAAACACGCTAGCCAACATTTTTGATCAGATTTGGCACGCATATCATTAAGATCGCAGATGTATTCAGTTATGAGCTTATTATGGAGATGATCTTGTCTTTGAATGGCTGAGATTGTGGACACACTAGAGACCATATTAAGGAAATGATCTTTGAATGGCTGAGCTTGTCTATGAATATCTGGGGTTGTGGACACAGTAGAGGCCATATTAAGGAGATGATCTTGTCTTTGAATGGCCGGTCTTGTGAACACAATAGAGGCCATTTTAAGGAAATGATCTTATCTTTGAATGGCTGAGCGTGTCTTTGAATATCTGGGCTTGTTAACACACTAGAGGCCATATTAAGGAAATGATCATGTCTTTGAATGGCTGAGCTTGTGGACACACTAGAGGCCATATTAAGGAAATGACCTTGTCTTTGAATGGCTGAGCTTGTCTTTGATTAGCTGGGGTTGTGAACACACTAAAGGCCATAGTAAGGAAATGAGCTTGTCTTTGAATGGCTGAGCTTGTCTTTGAATAGCTGAGATTGTGGACACACTAGAGGCCATATTAAGGTAATGAGCTTGTCTTTGAATGGCTGAGCTTGTGAACACACTAGAGGCCATATTTTTCATTAGATTTAGGATGTAGGCTTTTATCATCGAGACTTGAAATGAATTCAGTTCTGAGTAATGTTGAAAAATGTTAACGAGGTTTTTTTTTCATCATATTTGACTAACTTGTGAACACTTTAGAGGTCATATTTCTTATCAGATTTAATCTATAAGCATATATTATCCAGATCTCAGATGAGTTCATTTATTAGCATCATTCATGCATGTTAATGAGATGGATTACATCAGATTTGGATGAGTCTGTGAACACTCTGGAGGACATATTTCTTTGATCAAGCCAGGTATGTAAGCTTGTATCATTGAGATCACAGTTCAGTTTGATTATGAGCAAAATTCATGTGTATTAATGAGGTTTGAGGCTGAACTGATGCTGACAATGAACCCACAGTCTTCTGGTCATGACACAACCACCATAACCACTGAGCCACTGGAACTCCCTTGGGTGGTTCTCAGTGGTTTCCAGGTAATGATTTCAGGAAGGGGACCAATTTGAGTAAAGTCAGACCCAGGAATCCATGCTAACTGCAAAATTACACCCCACTCCCCCTTCATTATCAAGTAAATGCACATAGATATGAATTAGGGCCTTGTCACTAGCAGCTGGCAAGATCCAGAGGATAATGCAGGTTGTACAGATTCTCGTCCTTTTATGTTGATAAGTAATCCTTTGTATGGTCAGCATGGAAAGAAGGTAAATGACAGCAATATTAATAGATAGGATAACAACTATGTGCTTCAGGTGTTTTTTCTAACCCTCTTTCCTTTATTTTGTGGGTTTACATTCACAAGCTGACGTACGTCAACTACCCCGATGAGCAATATCAAGCCCACTTGAACAGTTCATTATTTTGATTTCTTTTTTATTTTAGGTGGGTTGTGTATGACAGCGAGTATGCCCCAGAGAACCCATGCTTCTTTTGTGATCAGTGTTTCAGAGCATTGCATTATGATATTAATGGCAGAAAGGATGGCGAGTTTAAAGCCTACAAATACTTTGACAATCAGGCCATAGTATAAATATATATTCTTTAACCAAAGTTCTGATTAAACAGTTATTTCCATCTTTTCTTTATTTTGTAAAATTCTTTTTTGGTTTTTTTTTTTTTGCTCATCTGATCGTAGACCAGAAGAACTTATGGGATGACCTGTTGTCCATCATGTGTCACCTGTTTGTCTGTTTGCTTGTAGTACTGTTCCTAAACAGCTTCATGGATTGCCCTGAAACTTTATACATGCATTCATCAAATGGCATAGTTAGCCATAAATCAAATGGTGCCACTTTGACATCCATTATGGTTACCACAGTAGCTGTCTTGAAAATCTTGTTATTGCCACTCCTGCTGAATGGAAAATCATACAGACATTTGTTCTACATCCATGTAACATGAAACAGCATCATAAAATCAAATGTGAGCTATGTTTACCTAGAAATCACTATAAATTAACTTCTGTAGACACAAACAATTGTGTGCTGTTATAAAATTGGCATTACATGCAATTTATTATTCTTCTGAATGATACAGAGTTTCCTAAAAGTATCATCCTATTAAAAATGGGTAAAAAGTCACGATTTCTTATGGAAATGCTTGGGAAATATTATTATTTAGTTGTCATCAACCCAAATTATACTCGTACATATGTATGCATTCTTATTCATAATAAATCTTATATTTAGATGAGTAACTGGTGCTGTGGGAATGTAGTATCTGCCGGACCCCTTCCCCAGGGCATTTTGTATGCCCCATATCATTTTAAAAGCCAAAAAGCATCAAGCATATAAAAAAAATGCCTCATTATATTGATCATCAGCAAAATTAATTATTATACCAATTACACTTGTCTACAATTTTTTAGAAGTCGTCTGCTTCAGAGATAAAATGTGCTATTTATTATGGATTTTGATGTGCTGAATTCAAATATGACAATTAAAACAACTGATTGGCTACTGTTTCCAAGGTTTTTGATTGTTTACATTTTGACGTCTATGTATATTATATTGATAGTAGAGTTTTAAACATAAACTGTAAACCTAGGTCTTTTCAAGTGTCTGTGCTTGTTTTACATGATAATATTCCACCTGTCCTGTTTATGTAACACTTTAAAAAACAGCAACAGGATTGTATAAATAAAACTTATTATGAAACAAAAGGCAAAAAACTATTATCTATATAAATGTATATAGTTTGGTCCTTATTCAGTGTCTGCTCTGTGCATCTTTGCTTGTCTCTTGTTTTCATTAAATAGAGCATCTCTTGTCACTGTCCAGCAATAGTCTGCAAGCATTGATGGGCTCCGTTTACTCTGATAGTGTTTCTCAATTGTTGCAATGTCCTGGTGAAATTACTTGCCGTGCTCATTGTTCACCGCTCCGCAGTTAGGTGGAAAAAGATCTAGATGAGAGTGCAAAAATGTCTCTTTAGTGACATGTTGCAACCAAAGCTTTTGCATGCCTTGAGGAGGTTTTCCACCAGCTTCCTGTAGTTGTCTGCCTTGTTGTTTCCGAGAAAATTTGTTGCCACTAACTGGAAGGCTTTCCATGCCGTCTTTTCCTTGCAAGGTCAAATGCATGATCTCGAAGAAGTTCATGAATTTGAGGACCAGCAAGACACCTTCCTTTATCTTAGCTTCACTTAACCTTGAAAGTTTTCCATGGACATATTTGAAAACTGCTTATGTTTTGTCCATGGCCATGACAAAGTTCTTCATCAGACCCAACTTGATGTGCAAAGGTGGTAACAAAATCTTCCTTGATTTAACAAGTGGTGGATGCTGAACACTTTTCCTCCCGAGCTCCAATAACTGTCGGAGTGGCCAGTCTCTCTTGATGTAGTGGGAATCTCTCGCATGACTATCCCATTTGCAGAGAAAACAGCAGTACTTTGTGTATCAAGTCTGCAGACCAAGCAAGAGAACAAGAATCTTCAAATTGCCACAAAGCTGCCAATGATTTTGGTCATAGTTTAAGCACCTACAAAGTTGTTTCATGTTTTCATAGATTTCCTTTATATGGACTGCATGACCAACTGGAATTGATGGCAAAACATTGCCATTATACAGCAAAACAGACTTAAGACTCATCTTTGATGAATCAGTGAACAGTCTCCACTGATTTGGATCATGAACGATGTTGAGGGTTGCCATCACACCATCGATGTTGTTGCAGGCTACAAGATTACCTTCCATGAAGAAGAATGGGACAAGATCCTTTTGACGTTCATGGAAAATGAAAACTCTAACATCACCAGCCGGGAGGTCCAACTGCTGCAGCCTGGAGCCCAACAGCTCTGTCTTACTCTTGGATAGTTCCAAATCCCTGACATGGTCATTTAGTTCACCTTATGTTAAGAGGTGTGGTTCAGAGGAGGAGGATGGGAGAAAATATGGGTCATGTGACATTAATGGTTCAGGACTGGAAGTTTCATCCTCTTCCTCATCTGACTCAAGTGAGAATGATTCTGGTACATCAGGAACCGGCAGTCCTTCACCATGATGTACTGGGCATATAACTGATGGAATGTTTGGATAATGTACAGTCCACTTTGTCTTCTTTGACACACCTTTCCCAACTGGAGGAGCCATGCAGAAGTAACAATTGCAGGTATGATCTGTTGGCTCTCTCCAATTCATTGGTACTGCAAAAGGCATAGATATCGTTTTCCTGTTCAATCACTGGCGAAGATATGTTGCACAAGTGTTGCAGCATATGTGTCTGGCCCATCTCTTGTCCTGATTTCCAATTTTGCAACCAAAATAAAGGTGATAGACTTTCATATGTTATGTTTATGTAATTTAATTACTTGTGTGTTAGTTTTTAAAATTTTTTTATTTTATTTTATTCCATTACATGTTATTGTAATTATAACTTTATTCACTGGATTTGACATTTTTCCAGAAAATTCAGTTCAGTTCTGTTTGTCCTGATAAACAGGCAGTAGTAGAAACATTGTAGCTAATTGGTGACCTAGTTTCAGAGCCAATTTCAAGTTTGGAGTAAACAACTTTTTTTTAAAATTCAGTCTTATAGTAAGATTCATTTAGTAGAATCAAAGCCGTACCTGGCGTATGTGATAATCGGCATGTAATGTTTCAACGTTATTTGGTAGAGAGGTGATCACGTGATCATCCGGGGATCTGTTTTGCGTTGTAGTTAGGCTTAAATCTCACGTTATCACGGTGATTTTGGCCTGTCTTGCTTTTAACCTTTGGAGCTTAAAGGTGTTTTTCTTGTGACCAGTTTGAGTTGAATTTTTATTTTAATTCAATTTAAAGTAATTTATTTTCCCTGGAAATTACTGGTGCTCATCAGAATTCTTGGACAAAGACATTTATTGAAAATTATTCGGAATTTTTCCAAACTGGAATATTATTCTTGGTGATTCAACAAGGAACTGTTGAAACATCAGGACAAAGCAGGTTATTGAAGACGTCATCGCCTTCCATCTTGGAACTTCATCGGGATTCGAACTGTGATTCACTTAGGACTTTTTATTGATAGGACTTATATTTATTAATTCTAGGATTAATTTTGGATTAGATTCATAAACCGTAAATCCTTTTTCTTATTTTTACCTTGTTTTCTAGGGAAATAAACTGTTTTGTTAAATTTTACAAAGCTTGTTGGCTTCACTCTTTTCTTTGTTACTTTTGTACGAGCCTAGACACGTAACACTTAATGGAATAAGGACTAGTGGTTACACTGCGGTTTTGTGATGCAAACGTCACCTCACCACAAACATTGCAGAATTTATCTGCATTGTTCCCGCAAGTGTGAGGCTTCTCTGCTCACTTTGGCTAAACAGAAATGTGTCCCTTTGTAAAATCAAACACTGACAAATAAGAGAGCACGCACTGTATGATTTCTAGAGCTGATATAGCGCAATCTTTCAACAGAGTGATGTAAGCTTAGTTATGATTGCATCATCCGTGACTTCTAGCAATAACATGATGCAGTTCATAGCATGTATGATGCAATATCAGCTTCGGATTGCATCATTCATTGTTTTGCCTAAAAAGCAAGCACTGTCCAAACCCAGTCCTAGATTTATTCGTAGATCCAGTCAAAGATGTATTTTAGTCATTTCTAGTTTAAATTGAGATCCCTTCCCTTTATAACTCACTCATCCTCCACCATTCCCAAGTCAAGGGTGGTATATATTGTCCCAGTATCATATCTTTAAAACTAGAGCCAATCAACAATTTTAATCATCATTTTCGTTCTCAGTGACCCAGAATTAGTAAAGTTTGACTACATTTATACGTGAAGCATTTTGGCTCAAGACCAGTGTTATAATTTCGATTCATAATGTTTAGACATGAAATGTTTCCTTTCTATCAAATTATAATCATCATTATTATTATCATTCTCAGTATCCTTTTGATAATTATCATGAAAATGCCTCACATTGCAGTCAATACTCACTATCAAGTCATCGATCAAGAATACAAACAGCAGAAACAACAAAATAGAAGCATAATAATAATGATTAAAATACCATGATGAAAATAATAAATAAACAAATTTTAATAAAAATTCAAATTATTATGGTCAACATATTGGTCCATAGTAGAGGCAGCTGCTAAGGAATACTCATGAAGATGCACCTTCCTTATTTGGATATGATACGTTTTTCTAGATTTATTGTTTTCACTTATCATGATATTCAAAAAAAAAAATAAAAATAAAAAGAATGGCGTCTTTTCTTAATGGAATTATTCGAAATGTCTCCTTTTTGTTTTGTTATTTTCCATCTAAATGTTGGATTCAGCTTCCACTACCTATTTTAGCATGAGATAGCTATCGCATTGTCCCACTCTTTATCATTTCTACCTGTTCCAATCAAGTTGCAAGATTCTTGTATAGAGGCGCAATCAAAGCTTTGCAGTATCTCGTCACATCAGGAGAGACAGAACGTGGACATATTCATCGTGGCAAATGAGTGGTATGTCATCTCAAGTGGATCTTCTCAATACCCCAATGTCACCATCATGGCATTATTCGACATGACTAACTAGACACATCCTCTACTCTGTTATATAAACTGCTAGCATGTAGCCGTATCATCAGACTTGCGATTTTCCCTAAGTCATACACGATGAAATCCCAGAAATCCCTGGACTAGGGATTAACACTTTTTGAGAAGGAAAGGCACTTCAAGAGGGCAAGGAAGACAACATGAGACCCTTTCAATACAATGTGCAACTTCGCCTTGCAGTCGTGGAGGGGGTCAGGAAGATGTACTAAGACCACACATACAACACAGCCGACCAGGTTGCAGAACTGCAAAGAGAACTCTTTGGTGGTACTGTGTAGATCGTTACTGAGTTCGACACGGCTGACATGTCCGAGTGACTCGCACCGCTAAATAACACACCCTAAAGACAAACGGCCCTTTTGAGAGCCATAAAAATTTCCAGAAAAGAATACTTTCCAATATGCCACCCCCCCCCCACAAATTCTTCGAATCCAGAATTTTGATATTACCGATAATCTTTATCAGGCACTTGTTCTTTTGCCCCATTTAGGTCACAAACCATCGTCATGTCGAACGCTAATCTTCATGTGCAACATGGATATTAATTTCCATGTAAGTGCGAATCCTTCAATCAGTCAGTATATCAGTAACAAATTAATCAGTCAGTAAAATTAATAGTGCTCACCGAATCAATAGTTGCTCAGAAAAGAGAATTCATTTTGAATCTTAGTACTATATAAAGCTGTGGTGGAACCAGTTGTAGGTTTAGAAGTCGTATCGACAATAGGACTATTAGTAGTACAGAACAAAGACGTGAATTTTGTCCCGTTTTAATACATTCTTATGATTATCGTCGTTGTTATCATCATCATCATCATACTCCCAACCAGTAAACCTTCTCAATCCGATGCCCGACACTACCGCTAAACTCTCAATTCCCGACACTACCGCTAAACTCGCAATTCCTAATATTCTGATGTGACGTACTTCCTCCAAGCGCAGCATATACAACCCTCCCCCCCCAAAAAAGAAACAACTGAAGGTAGGTGTCAGTTACTATTGATGGTGGGTATCAGATAGCCGTTCAAAATGAAAAGTGGACAATTCCTACATCTCTCTTTCTTGTAGGCGTTGTGGCATTAGTGGTAAGAGCAGCAGTAGTAGGAACAACATGTCGATCATTAGCACAAGGCCAAGAAAGCGTATTTTAATCCGTGCTCACTTCATCTTTATCATTATCTGGTTATTATTATTATTATCGCCAGTATCATCAGCAGCGCAATTATTATAATTATTATAATGTCTTTTATCATTCCTATTAAACTGATGATAGATGAAAATTGCAATTCTATGAAAGCTATGATCACATTCATTACTATAATCATCGTTATCAGTTTGCTTATTCTGATGATTACGATAAAAATGGTACGGACTGCAGTCAGAACATCAGATCTAACCATCAAACAATGCAGATAATTATAATCATAACAATAACATACAGTAATCTTTGAATAATTGTTATTATCAACATCTTCTTCAGCAACAGAAGCGGTTTCCGTAGTATATTATTCAAAATTTCCCTTCTGTATTTTCACGTTCACCTGTCGGAATTTGTTTCTCTACGATTTTCGTTTCCACGCATCATCTTGTTCAGAAAAATAGTGACTGATAGTGTTTATTTGAGTGTTATCAAAATGTGATATAAAGTACTTTATTTGCACAACCAATATTTCAACGTGTGTTCACAACATACCTCATCATCAAAAATTAAATATGAGTACTTCCTTTTCAAATATATATGTGAATTCCATGTACAGACCCGCACTCAGCGTTGTGCAGTATATCGTCACGCATGGAATGACGGGGGCCACGAGTACACATTGTAGGAAGTGAGCTCAATGCCAACTCAAGTGTATCCTCTTCTCAGTAGAGGAGTATCTCAATGTCACTATCATGACAGTATTCGACACGGCTAATTGGAGAGGTCCTGTACCCCATTCTATAAAAAGACTCGCATGCAGTCCCAGCATTAAACTTGCTACTTTCCCTCAGCGATACAAGATGCATTTCAGTAAATCGTTCGACAAGAGGTTAAGACTTTTGAAGAAGGAGAGGTATTTCCAGAGGGCCTGCGAGAAGTTCGTTGTACTTAACCATAAAATTTTGTGTCTGCAGAAACGCTACAAGAAAACCAATCAAGACAACATGCGATCTTTGCGATACAATATGCAACTTCGACTGACAGCCGTGGAGGGAGTCAGGAACATGTTCTACGACTACGCATACAACACAGGCAATCAGATTGCAGAACTGCGAAGAGAACTCTTTGGTGAGACTGTGCACATCGTTACTGAGTCGGCCATGGAGGACATGGCGGAGGGAATTGGCGCATCGCCAAGTATCACAAACTGCCCTTTTGAGGGCCACAACATTTCCTAGAAAAGAATACCTACCAATATGCCACCAACCCTCCCATGCCAACAAGCAATCTTCCAATCTAGATCCATGTTCTCAAATATAATTTTGATCAAGCAGATCATGGAGAGTTTCTTTAGTTCACATACCAAAACAAATATTTGCATGTCACGTTTTTTTTTTTACCGTCAAGGGCAACAGAAATATTAGTTTACATGTGTGTGGAAGTGCTGCAATCAAAAAATGAATTAATGACAAATCAGTCAATCACTCAATAATATTAATATTGGTGACAGAAGCAAGAAACTCTTGATTCAGAAAGAATGAATTTTGTATAATAGCAATAGTTGTATTTGTGGTGGAAACAGTTATGGTATAAGGGGCCGTATTGACAGTAGAACTATTAATAGGAAAGGAAAAGTACATGAAACATAACCCATCTTTTTATACATGATGATAATGAAAATGAAGACGTCGATGATGATGATCGTCGTCGTCGTTGTCGTGATCGTCATCATCATCGTATTTAGATTCATCTTTATTATCATCGTCAATATCATCATCGTATTCATCAACGCCACATGTACTTATAGCTATGATAATTCCTGCTCCAAATGTTTAGACATGAAATGTTCCCTTTCTACCAATGAATAATCATGATCGCTCTAGCTCTGATTATAACTATTTTCTTGATTATCAAAAAAGTGTCTTTGAATGCAAATAAGAGTCAAGCCAATGAACAAGAAGACGAACGAGAAAATCAATAATAATAATAATAATAATAATAATTACTATTATCTATTGTTTTTGTTGCTGTTATTCTTATTATCATTATGATTAATAATAATAATAGTAATAATGATATTATTATTATTATTATTATTATTACTAAATTGATGAGAATAAAAGTGATGAAAATATTAAATAATCAAGGATATTGTAATGAAAATGTAACTTGTCATGATAAATATGTTGGTCCGTAGTAGATGAGGCCGCTGCGGAATATCTTTTATATTTTGCCTTTCTCCTACCGGATATATTTTGTTTTCCTTCATATATCGTTTCCACTTCTCATGATATTCAAAGAAAGAATGACTGCGATTCTTGATTTGAATTTTCCCTAAATAACTCGTTTCATTATGTTATTTTCTATCTAAAATGTTGTATTCAGTTTCCACTACCTATTTTAGCGTGAGATGGCCATCGCATTGTCCCACCGTGTATCATTTGTACCTGTTCCAGTGAAGGTGCAAGATCCATGTATAGAGGCGCAATCAAAGCTTTGCAGTATCTCGCCACACCTGGACAGTCGGAACCTGGACATATTAATTGTGTCAATTGAGTGGAATGTCAGCTCCAGTGGATCTTCTCAATACCCCATTGTCACCATCATGGCATTACTCGACATGACTAACTAGACACATCCTCTAGCCTCTTCTATAAAACTGTTAGCATGTAGCCTTATCATCAGATTTTCGATTTTCCCTAAGCCATACAAGATGCAATCCCAGAAATCACTGGACAAGAGATTCCCACTTTTTGAGAAGGAAAGACACGTCAAGACCGCCTGAGAGCAGATCGTCCTACTTAAGAGCAAGATCCTTGCTTTGCAGAAACGCTACAAAAAGCCAAGGAAGACAACATGAGACCCTTTCAATACAATATGCAACTTCGCCTGGCAGTCGTTGAGACAGGATCAGGAATATGTACTACGACTTCGCATACTACACAGCTGACCAGGTTGCAGAAACTGCGAAGAGAACTCTTTGGTGGTACAGTGCATATCGGATGACATGTCCAAGTGAATTGGCACACGGCCAAGTAACACACCTTCAAGACAAGCGGCCGTTTTGAAAGCCATAAAAGTTTCCAGAAAAGAATGCTTTGCAATATACCACCTACCCGACACCAATTCTTCAAACTAGAATTTTGATTTTACCTATAATCTTGATCAAGCGTATGTTCTGTTGTCCCATTTAGGTCATTAAAAATCGTCAGTATTTCTCGGACTCTAATCTTCCAGTGCAACATGGATTTTAATTTCCAGGTAGGTGCGAATCTTTCAATCAAGGAGTATAGCAGTAACAAGCAAATAAATGAATGAATAAAATTAACAGTGCTGACAGAACCACTAGCTGCTTGAAAAAGAGAGAATTAATGTTGAATATTAGTAATTGATAAAGCTGTGGTGGAACCAGTTGTAGGTTTAGAAGTCGTATCGACAATAGAACTATTAGTAGCACAGAACAAAGGCGTGAATTTTGTCCCGTGTTCAATACACTCATTATCATCATCGTCGTCGTCGTCATCATCATACTCCCTCTAGTAAACCTTCTCAGACCCGTGGCCGACACAACCGCTAAACTCGCAATTCCCGAGAGTGCCGCTAAACTCGCAATTTCTAAGTAATATTCTGATGTCTCGTTTTTCCTCCAATCGAGGCATATACAAAAAACATCTGAAGGTTGGTGTCAGTTACTATTGGTGTGAATATTAGATAGGCGTTTAAAATGAAAAGTGGACATTTCCTACATCTCTCTTTCTTGTAGGCGTTGTGGTGCTAGTGGTAAGAGCAGCAACAGTAGAAACAACATGTCGATCATTAGCACAAGGCCAAGACAGAGTATTTTAATTCGTACTCACTTCATCATTATCATTATCTCATTATTATTATTATTATTATCGCCAGTATCACCATCAGCGCAATTATTATAATTATTATAATGTCTTTTATCATTCCTATTAAACTGATGATAGCTAAAAATTGCAATTCTATGAAAGCTATCATCACGTTCATAACCATAATCATCGTTATCAGTTTGCTTATTCTGATGATTACGAGAAGAATGTAACGGACTGCAGTCAGAACATCAGATCTAACCATCAAACAAGAATACAGACAATGCAGATAATTATAATTGTAACAATAACATAACAGTAATCTTTAAATAATTGTTATTATCAACATCTTCTTCAGCAACAGAAGCGGTTTCCGTAGTATATTGCTCAAAATTTCCCTTCTGTATTTTCACGAACACCTGTCGGAATTTGTTTCTCTTCGATTTTCGTTTCCACGCATCATCTTGTTCAGAAAAATAGTGACTGATAGTGTTTATTTGAGTGTTATCAAAATGTGATATAAAGTACTTTATTTGCACAGGAAATATTTCAACGTGTGTTCACAACATACTTCATCATCCTATAGCCATCGTGTAGTCAAAAAATGATATACGAGTACTTTCTTTTCAACTATATATGTGAATTCAATGTACAGACCGGCATTCAGCGTTGTACAGCATATCGTCACGCTTGGAATGACGGGGAGAACGTTTACACATTGCTTGTAGGAAGTGAGCTCAATGCCAACTCAAGTGTATCTTTTCTCAATAGAGTATCTCAATGTCACTATCATGACAGTATTCGACACGACTAACTAGAGGGGTCCTCTATCCCATTCTATAAAAAGACTGGCATGCAGTCTGAGCATTAAACTAGCCACTTTCCCTCAGCGATACAAGATGCATTCCAGTAAATCGTTCGACAAGAGATTAAGACTTTTGAAGAAGGAGACGTATTTCCAGAGGGCCTGCGAGCTGATCGTTATACTTAACCATAAAATGTGCGTCTGCAGAAACGCTACAAGGAAACCAATCAAGACAACATGCTATCTTTGCGAATACAATATGCGACTTCGACTGGCAGCCGTGGAGAGGGTCAGGAACATGTTCTACGACTACGCATACAACACAGCCAATCAGATTGCAGAACTGCGAAGAGAACTCCTTGGTGAGACTGTGCACATCAGTACTGAGTCGGCCATGGAAGACATGGCCGAGTGAATTGGCGCATTGCCAACTATCACAACGTCAAGGCAAACGGCCTTTTTGAGGGCCACAACATTTCCTAGAAAAGAATACCTTCCAATATGCCACCAACCCTCCCATGCCAACAAGCAATCTTCCAATCCAGATCCTTGTTCTCAAATATAGTTTTGATCAAGCAGATCATGGAGGGTCTCTTTAGTTCACATACCAAAATGAATATTTGCATGTCACGTTTTGTTTCCCTCAAGGGCAACATAAATATTAGTTTACATATGTGTGGAATTGCTGGAATACAAACAAATTCAATTAATAACAAATCAATCAATCACTCAATAATATTAATATTTGTGACAGAATCAAGAAGTTCTTGATTGAGAAAGAATGAATTATGTATAAGAGCAATAGTTGTATTGTGGTGGAGACAGTTATCGTACAAGGGGCCGTATTGACAGTAGGACTATTAATAGCACAGGAAAAGTACATGAAACATAACCCGTCTTTTCATACATGATGATAATGAAAATGAAGACGTCGATGATGATGATCATCGTCGTCGTCGTGATCGTCATCATCATCGTATTTATATTCATCTTTGTTATTATCGTCAATATCATCATCGTATTCATCAACGCCACATTTATTTATTATACTTATGATAATTTCTGCTCCAAATGTTTAGACATGAAATGTTCCCTTTCTGCTAACGAATAATTATCATCACTCTAGCTCTGATTATAACTATTTTCTTGATTATCAAGAAAATGTCTTTGAATGCAAATAATATTTAGTATCAAGGCATTGAACAAGAAGACGAACGAGAAAATCAATAATAATAATAATAATAATAATAATAATAATTACTATTATCTATTGTTTTTGTTGCTCTTATTATTATTTTTATTATTATTATTAGGAATGTTATTGTTATTATTCTTATTATTTGTATTTTTTACTATTATTACTAAATTGATGAGAATAAAAGTGATGATAATATTAAATAATCAAAGACTCTATCCATATACTGTTTGTAGAACTCTACATTCAATGTTCGGGACTCTATCCATGCACTTTTTGTAAAGATACTCTTTCACTGTTCTGGATGGTATCCGTGCGCTATTAGAGATACGTGTTCCTTTTTAAACCAACTGTCAAGTTTGAATCCTAAGCTTGTATTTTATTTGCTTAAGAAATATGAATCAAAACAGCTCATAAGAGAAGCAATATAACTATGTCCATCAAGACTGTACTGCAATAGATACAAAATAAAATGTTGTGGATGACACGCTCATATAGTGTAATCGAGTTTCCTTTGATCCTCCCCATCCTGTTTTACGTATTTTTGAATTTATGTGGTGGTGGTGTTTTTTTTTTTTTTTTTTCAGAGCCAATTGCCTATTGAATCATATCGTTCTTGCATTTCGTTTAGAGTCGGGAACATTGATCATAATTATTTTTTAAAATTTGCTTCCTCTTTTGGTTTTAAACGATTAAAATATATTATTCCTGCACACGATTCATTGAATTGTCAAGTAAGGTATATGGTTGAGAATTAACATTAAGATATTGAAACAAGGCAATGCTGAGATAAAGTTGAAGAAAAAACCTGGGCATGAATAAATTGGAAGTGACTGTGTTTTGTAGGATCAATAAGTTATAATTTTACGTAGCCGTTAAATTGTGTACTACTTAATAAAACTTAATACTACTTAAGAGCAGACATCATAGTGTGCAACATTCACGAGACTTTATGACAACATGAATTAGTTCCTAAAATGAACCATTCCAAATTTCTTAACATAGGTACTTCTCTGGATATTTTTTAGGTATAAGTGTTTAGTAAATTGAGATAGAAATAATTCTTTGTTCATTAGTAGTTTGTGTTGTATCTTGTATTGCATGACGAGAAGTACTAATATTCGGCTCGGTTAGGCTTACAATTGTGAAACAAGAGAAAAAACATGCGTGTGACCTTAGAGTTTCGTGATGTAAGGTCACTGGGTGACTATAGACAAATTACGGTATTATCTGCGCATTTAAAAACCTTTCAATTAAGAAGGGCTGTGTTTTCTAAATAGGGGAAAACAAGGACTATGAAATCAAGCGCTTGATTCGCTCGGTGTGATACCCTTGCGTGTAACATTACATTTAGCGTTATTAGACGCTGTCATTTTATGTAAATATACCATACATTGTTTGTTTAGAAGTGATAAGTATCTTTCTAAATTAAAATATATTTACAGTTATTCCTGCTTATGTTCGCTATATTTATGAACCAGAAAAGGTCTCTCCCTCTCTCTCTCTCTCTCTCTCTCTCTCTCTGCATGCAAATCATCTTTTAGTAAAATATTATAGTCCTCCAAAACGCAGTTTGAAGTGACTGAGAGAGCGATCGACAGAAACATTATAATCATGTTTTGTTTTGTTTTTTTACTGAGTTTGACAAATCAAAGTTTACTAATAAACTGTATAATTAATGAACTTTCCATACATTTCACTGTATTTTACTTTTCTCTTTTTAAACTTCATTTATACTGTTTGTCTTCTCCCAGTTTTTTGTCTGCTCGTCCTATTGTTCAATAGATGACCAGTTAGAGGAAAAACTACTCGATCTATATTTCTAGATTCCAATATTATCTTTGTCTTTGCCAGTCGTATTTTGAAATTTATAAAACCTGGCTCATAATCAGTTACTTTATTAAATACCTACCATTGGTTACTGTTGATTTTATGGATTTATACTTGCCTGTTCCCACTAGTCAAATGTCTTCTATGCAATTCAGACCTTTATACAATGTGATGTACAAACACTATCGAAGCAAATACATAAATTTGAAAAGAGGAAAAAATATTAGCATTTTAGAGGTGTCCGATAATTTAAAGAGAGTCGGATTAGGTAAGGAACGAATGCCTTGCAGTTTATTCTTGCTGTGCATTTTTTGTATGCTGTTATGTTCCAATCTTCTAATAAGTAGCAACTATAATAGTACACTGTGTATTAAAGATTAGCGTTTAACGGCACGGTAACATATATATCTATATCTATCTATCTATCTATCTATCTATCTATATATATATATATATATATATATATATATATATATATATATATATATATATATATATATATATATAGTGCAAACAAAAGAAAGTTCAAACAAAATGGAAAATCGAAAGATAAACCCTTGCAAATAAATGTGAACATGAGGTACAGGAAAGATACAATATAAAAGGTAAAGATGGTCAAATTTTGAAAAAATATATAAAATACAAGAAAAAGGTGATATATTTAAAAGCCTTGAAACGTATGGTCACATTTGTTATATAAACCGCATTCCCTCATAAGTCCTAGCATTTGTTAGGTGGTAAAGCGGTCATGCAGTTTCCTCATTGGGTTCGCATTTTTGTTAGGTGGTACGTCAGTCATGTAGTTTCCTCACTGAGTTCACATTTTTGTTAGGTGGTACGTCGGTCATGTAGTTTCCTCACTGAGTTCACATTTTTGTTAAGTGGTACGTCGGTCATGTAGTTTCCTCACTGAGTTCACATTTTTGTTAGGTGGTAAAAGGGCGATGTAGTTTCCTCATTGGGTTCGCATTTTTGTTAGGTGGTACGTCGGTCATGTAGTTTCCTCACTGAGTTCACATCAAAATACTTCTGAGTTATAGGGCGAACGTCAACACAGTTTCTTTTAAATGTCATTTTACATGAGTTAGCTTAATTCAGAAACACCAAATCTGGCACTAATAACTCTGAGAAACCATTTCCTTGGTTCATTCTGTTAAGTTCCTTTAAAAGACAAACTTTAACATTTAATGGAATCCATTAAAAGTATTCATTCGATCCACGAGTACAGTACATAGTGAAATTAAGTCAAAGTGCCGATAAGTAATATAAAGTAAATACGTTTTATTCTTTAATTGCTCTTTTCGTTTATTATTATTATTATTATTATTATTATTATTATTATTATTATTTATCTGATTTGAAGCATGTCTGTGGGATGAAATGTTGTGCTTTTATGTTTAAGATTTCTGTCCTATTTCTACGCTGAATAATATACAAGATTGCGTTTGCGTCTTCCAAACACTTGGTCCATTAGTCGTGAATGAGTTTTTCTTGCTTTCACATTTAAAGAAAAGACGAGGATGTGGTTAAAAATGGCTCCATTAATGCAGGTGTTGATCATATCTTCTTTCATTTCAAACTGACAAATGTAATGGAAGTATACCTTAACACCGGTCCGAGGAGAGGATCAGTACTCATACGCACCGCCACACCTATAACTACCTACTACATAGTAGTGGGATTGTTCGATACTGTGTTAACGCTCCACATTTATTGATCCGAGTTGCGAATGTTTTCCTTTGAAAGAACAACAAAACTTTTCACTCAAATATTAACTGGCAATTTCCTTGTGTTTTCGTCTGTTGGAAATGTGCTTTAAAACCTAAGCAACACTCCATAGTGGAACTGTAGAAACAATTATAATTAATTTACGTGCATGATGCAAAAGGGAACATTCGTAAATATGTGAACAAAAATTCAGCGCTGTGACGTAGTTTAAGCATATGACGTACAGTGTTTATTCTCAATCCGTTGTTCACCAAATTCAGACTTTAGGATGTCTATCGAATTCAATTCTGTTAAAAGTTTTTGGCTTCGATCTTCAAGGTATTGGAAAATAATTTCGATAATATCATGCAAAACAAATCGGGATCCATGTCCTTTACACAGTGCGTAGATTGTTGACCGGAAAACGCCTAAAACAGAGAGAGAGAGAGAGAGAGAGAGAGAGAGAGATGTTTTATTTTATTTTCGGATTTTACAGAATTATGCACGAAATGGCTCACTTCATAAGACTTAAAGGTGTTTTCCGGCAGCCTTTTTAGGCCTTGTTTCTCTGCAGCTTAGGAACAACATGTTACTTGAATGAGACTTAAACATTTCGTAATCTTAGAAATAAAGAAACTACAAGTGTTTGCTAAATATTATATAATCATTGTATTATTACAAAAATATATTTTTAACCACTACAGTAGCCTATTCCCCTGATGAAATCTTCCAATATTACTAAGGACGCTTATGTTTCTGAGGTTCTTATGTTATAATAAATGCAGAGAATGAAGCGCATGGGGCGTTATTGACTGGAACCGGGGCGATTTTGTGAAAAATGGCGGCGGCTTTGATTGGAAGTGAGTTTGCAATGGGGCAAGTTTGTGAAATTTGGGTGAGTTTATGTCGAGGGCGAGTTTTCATTGCGGCGTTTTGACTTGTTTCCTTGTTATTCTTTTATAAACAAATAGACCCATCAACAAACAGACACATAAATAAAATGATACACAAACAAGTAGAAATATATAATGACTTTCAATTTTCATGGGCTGATATCAATCATTTGGTTATCGTTCAAGTTCAAAAGCCAATCGTTAATATATAATTTCATATTTCGAAAAGCATTTCAAGAACATTCGGTTTTGACATTAGTAGTGAAAGGGGATACTATAGCGAAAATGGAAAACCCAGTCAAAAAGGTCGTGGGACACTTCGGCGACAAGGGGGATTTAACATATGGAATTTAACATGGGTGGGACTTTAGAGTGACAAGGGATTGGGACTGTTTAGCGACAATAGGAATGGAACAGGTGGGGTGACGTCTCAGTACTGGACACTGGCAACAGTGTTGCCAGTGGTTGACATGAATACGCGGCTACCTAGGTAGAGACAAATACAACAGAGACATAGACATAGAAACATGGTTAGAGACATAGACATATACAATACAACCATAGATTGATGAACATCAATCTATCATACCTAAAATATACAGTGGACTAAAATGAAAATTTAGGCAAGAAAGAGTAAATCTTTTCGAGATATATCAGTGGCCCTGAAAAGGGCCTTTACTTTTTATGTTAACACCATTCCGTTAACATAGAGGGCATCGCATAGGTCTTTTTTTCTTTCTCAAAGTTCGTCTAACCTCTGGTCCGTAGATGAGGACTCGCTTCAGACAGCCTTGTCTCTCCACATAGATCTTTCGTTTCCAAACACTCGTCTCGATGATCCGGATGATGGTCCATGATGATTTAACATACATGGGTAAGTCCGTACGGAACAGCATCGACGATACGAGAGTAGAGGATTCAACGTTTTTCCACATCTTGCGACGAGAACAGGTGAAGGGAATGAAGGGAATCGCGTTTATTTATAGTGGAAGAGCGGATCGAAACGGATTGAGATTTTTCAAAAATCCAAACACGGGTTACAAAATTCAGCCACTCCTCGGAGTCTGTCTTCCAATCCGAAGAGAGCTACCTGTGACGTCACCTTCCCTATATAGGTGCCCTAGCGTCTGTGCGCAGTGAATCGATGCGACATTGATTTTTGAAACATGACGGAAACTAAGACGACGATAAATTGGGGTGCACCGGCCGTGGCGACGAGAAGCGACGGTATAGCACCGGTTACGAAAGTCAACACGGACCTACTTCCAGAAGAGGTTGTTTTTAATTGGGATTTAGTGGATTTTCTCTCTTCTTCACAAGAATTTGTACTGGTACCAGCACCTTCGCCACCTTCTCCTTCTTTACCACACGTCGACGACTTTAAACAGAGACAGAAAGAAGAATTGGAGAAATTTTTACAACAGCAGAAAGAAGAGAACAGGCTTTTCTCCTTCAACAGCAACAGCGAGAAGAAGAAGAGGCAAGAAGGAAACGACAGGAAGAAGAAGCAGTAGAGAAGAAACAGGTCTAGGAGAGAAGGAGAACAGTGAAAGTCAAACGGTGATGGTGCTCTTGGATATTTTGGCAGAGTTAAGGAGTCTGAAACAAATGCATCAGACTTCTTTATTACTACCCAAGAGAAAAGACCTTCCCAAGCCAAACAGCCCAACCCTGTTACTACGCCTGAGATACCAGTTCTAGTGATTTTTACCAAATCATCGACGGGAGCAGGTCCAGAAGTAGGCCTTGGCCGTGGGAAAGGTTTAAGGCAGTTAAAGCTGATTGCTTCTCGTTCCTGAGTTTGTTTTTGTTTAAAAAAAGAAACACCCAAGGGTCCTTTTCAGGGCCACCCACTTCTTTCGAAAGTAGCTAGTATTCATTTTGCCTCAATCAATTAAAACTCAAAATCCCTTTTTTACCCAATGATGTACGTGTGTGAGTGCATGAGTGTAGGCCTTTTATGATTCTAAAAAATCAAAACCATTAGACACTTACGTTTTTTCTCTCTGGTCTATTCTGGTACAAATTTTACAATCCAATTCACAACACAACACTTTAAAAAAGTTCATAGACTTCTTCTGTGCCTTTTTTTGTTCACTCTCTCTCTCTCTCTCTCTCTCTGTTGTTTTGAATTTCTTCACTTTCACAAGTTTTTCCTCCTCTTCTTCCTCACTTTTTTCGCGCCTTCTTTTCTTCTCTTTCTGGACGTGTCGGGGTTCTTCCATTGCCGAGGGTACCTCTTCTTCTTCCTCCTGCTCCTGTTGTTTCTTAGGGCAGTCTGAAGACCAATGTCCTTTCTCTTTACAATGATAACAGGTATCTTGACATTTGTCTCTTTTGACACTGATCTTGCTTTTTTGACGGTCTGCACATTCTGTAGCCCAATGCCCTTTCTTCTGACAGATATAGCAAGTATCTTGACTTTTATCTCGAAAGGAGGGAGAGTAGTCCGTCGGCTTGTCTGAAGAAAACTTTCGCATGACACCTCGCAAACCTCTGATCAGAAGTTCGATCTGTGTGGGCTCTTCCATCGTGCTGGTCGGCATGAGAGTGAAATCAATACTGAGAGGGAAGGCACTGGTCCTTTATATATATACACTGACCTGACATGGATATAAAGGTGTCCATGGCGTTTCAAATGCAGTCATTTGACTTTTTGCAGTCAAGATGAAACGATCGCATCATTTCGTGGAGAAAGGAAAAGAAAGTAAGAGACAGAAACGTGACTTATCGCCTCGCACAGTA
Organism: Megalonaias nervosa; assembly: GCA_016617855.1. Classification (NCBI taxonomy): domain Eukaryota; kingdom Metazoa; phylum Mollusca; class Bivalvia; order Unionida; family Unionidae; genus Megalonaias; species Megalonaias nervosa. Next base: position 21,834 of record JAECUM010012902.1, read on the forward strand.
GCTGAAGTCTTGGCTTAAATTCATGCCAGCGATTTTGAAGATGACATGAGCGAGCCAGAATCCATGCCCAGAGAGTCTACACCAAACCAAAGTCTGCCATCACCAGAAAACCCTGAAAAGTACTACCACATTCGAGAGACGGACAAACGCTCCTCTAGAAAATTTAGAACTACGGCCTACACGTACACGGTGAAGTTTAAAGATTTCAAATCCGACGTATCGCTAGAGAAATCAGAAGAATTCCTCACCGATGTGCGGGATTCTTTGTTAACCACACTGAAACGGCGATGTGAAGCCAAAGAAGACGATCGCTTGAGACTTTCCATTCATCACGACAGTTTGAAATCCCCCGTTTGGATCGAGTTTAGCAGCCCAGCAGAACTGACATCTTGCAAAGCAATGGACAAGATTCAACACGTCAAACAATCAAACAAGTTTCACATTACCGACGGAAAAGTGACACTGTTCACGACCAAGGGACCGGATGCAAAAAGGTGTTATTGGTGGACGACCTTCTCAGCATCAAGCGTAGCCTCGTTTGAATTAACAACCCTCAAGACAAGATGTGTTTAGCCCGTGCCATCGTCGTAGGACGAACGTATGCCGACAAGAACGACACGGCAGAATGGAAAAGAGACTGGAAAACTATTCAACGATCGGACGGAGCCAAACAACAAAGAGAAGCAGAATTCCTGCTACAGCAAGCGGGGATATCCAAAGACACACCCTGTGGCATTCCTGAAATGGGAAAAGTGCAAGACGTCTTAGCTCCACGCTACACATTGAAAGTGCACCCTCAAGAAGTGCGCGGACCGCTGTTGTTTCGAGGCAAAAATTTCAAAGATGGAAAATACATTCACATCTATCATCACGATGAATATTTCGATACCATCACCAGTATTACTTGATTCCTGAGATACGGTTATTATTGTGAGAAATGTGACTATAGCTATAACAATCGAGAGCAACACAAGCATTGTGGATCGAAATGCACAGGATGTTTGGCCCCTAAACCCTGTCTTGACGAACGACAAGAACGAGTGCTTTGCCCTGCTTGTCAGCGCACTTTTGTCAGCCTTGCCTGTTGCCAACAACATCTGAAGACGCAAGGTTCACAGAAGGAAAGTGCTTGTCAGCTGCTGAGATTGTGCCCTACTTGTGGACAAGGCATACGTACCAACAGTGCCAAGGTGCAAGTATGTTCAGGAAAGAAACGATGTCACATTTGTCGCCAAATCGTGGACTTGGAAAACGAATGCTACATTCAAACATTCCATTCCAAACATGAAGAGGAAGATGACCAAAAGAAAGGCAATTTCATCTTTTTCGATTTCGAATGCATGCAAGAGACCGGAATTTACATTCTTAATTTCTGCGTGGCTCACCAAGCGTGCGAGAAGTGCATCAAAGAGCATATCTTTAGTCATTGCCATCACTGCAGCAAGATTCCTGGAGGACGTGAAAAAATCTTTCGGGGACCGAACACGCAAGCCGATTTCGCCCAATGGATCTTAAACCCTATCGACGAGACGTGGAGCCAAGAGGACATCGAACATTATGGAGAATGTCATCGCTATGTCTCGGTGATGGCTCACAATTTCTCGGGATACGATCGGCTATTTCTTCTCTGATACTATACGGAACAAAGTACCGAACGTTCTAAAGTGACTTTAAACGGAGCCAAAATCATTTCCATGCAAGTGGGTCAAGTACAGTTTAAAGACGCAATAAGTTAGGTCATGCCTTTGAATCGAATGCCAAAAACGTTTCGAATGACAGAAATGGTCAAATGCTATTTTCCACACTTTTTCAATACCGAAGCCAATCAACACGCCGTTCTACCTTATTTGCCTGAGGCTCACTACTACGATCCCGACAACATGCGTACCGAACAATGAGGAGCTTTCTACGCTTGGTACCAGACTCACGCCTCGGACCCCTTCGACGTTCAGGAAGAAATGTTAAAGTATTGTCGATCCGACGTGGACATTTTACGGCGTTGCTGTGGGAAATTTCGAGAATTATTCATGGAGCACGGAGGGACTGATCCTTTGAAAGAAGCATGCACCATTGCCAAAGCGTGTTCCTTAGTGTACCGCCAACGATTCAAGCCCAAAAACACCCTAGCTGTCATAAGCCCTCACACGACCAATTTTGTCAAACATCAATACTCGGTCAAAGCCCTACGCTGGCTACATTACTTGTGCGACAAGTAAGACAGATGGATCCAACATGTCCGCAACGGAGGAGGTGAAAAGACCATCGGAACGTATTCGGTAGATGGCTGGGACTTGGAAAACCCCAAGATCGTGTACGAGTTTAACGGGTTCTTATTTCGTGGATGTCCCATCTCTCACTCTCAACGTGGCACTAAAAATCAGTTTTTACAACGGACTATGGAAGATTTGTACCAGGCCACTTGTCAGCGGAGATTGAAGTTAGAACAGCAAGGACACTAAGTGGTGGAAATGTGGGAACGCGAGTACGATCATCGTTTGAAAACTGATCCCGAGTTTAAACGCATCGTGGTAAGTTACAAGTTGGTGGACCCTCTGAACCCGCGGAACAGCTTGTACGGAGGATGGATGAATGCCACCTGTTTGCTGTACCAAGCCGACGAGGAGAAAGGAGAAGAAATCAAGTATTTGGACGTGTGTTCGCTGTATCCTTACGTGTGCAAATATTGTCACTTTTCCACAGGGCACCCGCAATTGCTGACGGAACACATCGACCTGGACAATATTCGACAATACGAAGGATTGATCAAATGCAAAGTCTTGCCTCCAACGGACTTGTACTATCCCGTTTTACCTCACCATTGCCAAGGAAAACTGATGTTTCCCTTGTCCCGCGCTTGTGGCGAAACGTGTAACCAAGACCGACCTTGTCAGCACAGCCAGGAAGAACGCGCCTTGACAGGAACGTGGTTCAGCGTGGAATTATTTAAAGCTCTGGACTTGGGATACCAGCTGTTAGAAGTGTACGAAATTTACCACTTTCCCAAGACAGAAAAATACCACAAGGGCGATGAGACTCAGAAAGGAATTTTTTCGCAGACTACGTGGATGCCTTTTTGAAACTGAAACAAGAAGCCAGTGGCTATCCTTCCTGGTGCGACACTCCTGAAGACCAAAAGAAATTCAAAGAGAAATACTGGGAGCATGAAGGCATCACTTTAGACCACGTCGAGAAAACGAAGGAAGGCGATCGTTTGCCAAAGTGATGTTAAATTGCTTGTGGGGCAAAATGGCACAACGACCGTGTTTGCCCAAGACGGATTATTTGACAGAACCTTCCCGCTACTTCCAGATGATTCACGACAGAACCAAATACATGAAACACGTGGACTTCGTTTGTAAGGATTTGATCTTGGTCAATTACGATGAAGAACTGGACTTTGTAGAAGCCGACGATTTTGGAAATGTCATCATTCCAGCCTACGTGGCAGCCCATGCTCGCTTAAAATTGTACGAAGCTTTAGAACTGTTAGGAGATCGTGTACTGTATTTTAATACGGACAGTTGCATCTACATCGATCGTCTGGGTCAAAGTCACCCTAAAATCGAAGGAGACCGTTTAGGAGCCTGGACGGATGAGCACTCCAACGACAAGATTCTAAGTTTTGCTAGTGGTGGACCCAAAAATTACGGCTACGAATACCGAGACCAACAAGGAGAAGTACACACGGAGTGTAAAGTGAAAAGATTGACTCTCAATCATCGCACCAGTCGACTGGTGAACTTTGGCATATTGAAAGAAGCATCGCAGTCTGGACAGGATGGAAACTTTAAAGTGGCTACCTACGATCCTCACAAGATTGTACGTTTACCCACATACCAAATCGTCAGTCGACCCTTGGTAAATGTGTACTAAATCGTGTTCCAGAAGCGAGTTCGGCTTCCCAATCACTTCACTTTACCGTACGGACACGTCGATATTGGCCAGCATATAAAATGCGACAAAGTCCAAGACCGATAGTTCATTGTAACTACTAACACCAAGCGAGAAAGATGAATCCTTTCAAACAGTAAGTATCAAGCGAGAGCAAACTCGAGTATGATGCTGAGTCTTGCGATTACAGGGATGACATACGCTGTGACCTCAGCGATTCAGTGTCACATTATGGGAACTTCGCTATGACTATACCTACCATGGAAAGTGATGCCGTGCGTGTCAAACCTGACGGATGCGAAAGCGATGCCGCTCGTTATCGTACACCTTTTCACTTTAGTGGTTTTCATGGTGAATGTCATCATGAAACCATGCGGCTACCACCCTACGGATGCCATCCAAAACTGAGCAAACACCTGCGGATTTCACCGTACCCTCATCGAAATGAACCTGTGAAAGACGTATATTCGTTCCCTGTGCGTTTGCCTGAATACTGCGACTTTGAAAATGGCCAAAATATCTGGGAGGACAAACTCCCGAAGAATTAGCCAGTGCCGGATTTATCTACTTGAGCGAAGGGGATAAAGTCAATTCTTCAGTTGTGGCGTGTCACTTCACGAGTGGAAGCAGAAAGATTCCGCTTACCTGGAACATGCTAGATGGTGTCCTCACTGTCACTAAATACCTTTAGTGGGACCTAGTCATTGAAGTGGCATACCATGACGTTTAAGAAACCAGCTTGGCTAGGAGTCAAACGTTGGACAACACCTAGACAAGTATTTAGACCCCATTTAAAAAAAATAATATTCAAAGATTACCAAACAAATTGCAAGAGAAGGTCTACAAGGAAGTCTGGCAGGGACTTGTCAGACCAAAATCTCAATTGGTGACTGATAAACGTTTATGTCGAGAAATTCACAAGAGGAAATTGACAAAAGTCAATATATTTGTCAGATTTCTCTGCATGAAGTGTGTATTCTTCCGAATATTTCACTTTAGACCGTTTACATCAGAAGGTTCTATTACCATTCTTGACCTTTACCATGACTGGCTGTGGTCAGAAATTACTCACTACGTCTGTCACTTTTGCTCTAGGGGAAGTTTTTGACTGACATGGTCAAAGATACTTTACAAGAGAAGATTAGTGGTTTGCCTGTGGAACTGAGAGAACGCATTTACCGAGAGTTGGTCAAAATACAAGTGAAACGCAAAGAACTATTGCATCCGTTACGTCACCGATGTTTAAACCACTTGTACCTAAATGCTATAAGAGGATTGATTCTGATGAAAGTGTTCCAGTGGTCAGACATTGATCAACTACTCGTGGGCAGGAAGGATTCCTTTGTTACTGATTCTTTTTACTACAAGGTAGACTTACTGCAACGAATTCCAGAAGAAGAGTTACAGGGTTACCAAAATCTTTTACACAATGTAAACTTAGTTCAAGAGGAAACTTCTGAACAGTGTGTGATGTGCAAGTTAGTGGCTAAACAATTTAGATTCGCCACTGGAGTACGATCATCTCTGTGCAGAATGTACACTTATTACCTCCGACAAAGAAGTATAAATACGGACTACCATGCCACGATCGTTATCATTCGTGATACAACAGATTCCGTGGAAATAAATCAATGACAATATTCATACGGTGAAGGATTACCATTGCATTTTACGAGAACTGTGTCCATTGAATTGGGGTCGACGTGTGGTGTGTGTCTTAGTGACTTGCTTTCTGGGATTTTTCGTTTACCAGCCGATTCCTTGTGGACTCTTTACGAACAGTACATACCACTCAAAAAAGCACGAAAGTGGTCCCTTTAAATGTACTCGAGAGACACATTTTGTTTAAAGCTTTGCGCTTTCATCTCGATCCTTCTTGACCTCTACGGGAAAAAAAGATTCGTCAACTTTTAGGTACTGAAGATGTGTACGACGATGTTTGTGTAGCTTGTGACTTACACCCTCACTGGAAAGATGTACGTGACTGGGAAAGTTGGGGTTTCGAGGCTTGGACAAATGAAGTGGCACACTATGCCAAAAATATGTAATCTTGACTTCAAACGTTCAGCGAAAAAGTAACTTTTAAACCTGTGTTAGTGACAGTGGCAGAAGAAGAAGAACCACTCCCTTCAGGACAGGACAGTACCGTCATCGACATTCCCGAAAGGCCATTCCGGGAGGACCTCTGTGTGACTGTGCCCAATGTAGAGACCCTAAGAACATTATACACTGTCCCTAGGACACCACATCTTGGTCACCAAATATGTTGTACAGAGACTTGTTTATATTCCACTATGATCGTTTTGATGTGTCTTTTATGCATGTACTTAACCATTTGGCTTTTATGTATTTTTGTCTCTCGTGTTGTTCACAATTAAAGATTGCAATAAAGGTGTACTGAAAAAAGTATAAAAACTCTTGCCTTGTCTGTCTTCGTGTCAAAAGTGAAATTCCCTACACTACTATGGGTACTTCAACTGTCTCTGCTCCCTCTTCCTCCACTTTCAAAGTCATCGACAAAAACTTAGATCGTGCCAGCTGGGAGGCCTTGTTTCTTCGCCATTCCTTTAACATGTTAATTGCCGGACCCAGCGGTTCAGGCAAAACCGAATTTGACAAACGTTTGATCGAACATAAACATCATTTGATCGATCGTCCACCTCAACGGATCGTGTAGTGTCACAAAGAATGGCAATCGGCGTACAGCCTTCTGCGAGAAAGTCAAGTCGATTCCATCGTCTTTGTGGAAGGCATTCCTGGCGAAGACGACGGGATCGTGTCTGACCCCAGTGAAACACATCTGGTCATCTTCGACGACATGTTAGGAGAAGACGAAGAAGAAATTAAACTGTGGTTTACGCGCAAAGGGCATCATCGTAATGCCATTCCAGTGTCATTTACATCACCCAAAATTTGTTTCAACAAAGTAAAGCCCATCGCACCATCAGTCTCACTGCTCATTACGTGGTCTTGTTTAAAAGCCCTAGAGATAAATCGCAAGTACAAGTCTTAGTTACAGAGTTAGGAACGCCTTGGCTGACTCATGCGTACGACGATGCCACTCAAACCCCACACACTTATTTACTCGTGGATTTAAAACCCACCCACCCCCGATTATTTGCGATTTCGTACCCATCTTTTTCACCACTGGTGCCAAGACGTAGGGCCTGTCGTGTGCAAGTCCCCGTCGTCGACTAAACAACAACAACAACAACCAAAACATATCCTATCAAAACCTCGGACACTTTGGGTCTGTCTCACACAGCGTCAACACGACGCCCTTTCAGTCTCATCTTCCCGTCAAATTGATTCGTGCCTTGTACGGTATCAGTCGCGAAACAAATCCACAAATACTTGCTCGTGTCTTAGAAGCCAGTCTCAAAGAAGTCTTACGATGGTTTACGGTGACAGCCCGTCAATTACTGCAAGGCATCGTTTACATTCCACTTCAAACCAAACGTTTAATTTGAGAGAAACAAAGTAGCGTTGACGCAACTTGCCGATCCTTGCATCGACACTCAAACCAAAAACGCAAATCATTTTGAAACCTGAAGGTAGCGATTCTCTAGGAGGTGTCATCATTCGTTCCCTCTTAAAATGGGATCTTAACGTTCCCAACGTTCTCCCCAAGAAAAAAGCCACTCCCCGACCCAAGATACAAAGAAGAGAAAGAAAAAGAGCAACGGTGTCAAGATCAGGTCACAACCTCAGAGAAAGAAAAATAAAAGCCCACAGAAAACAGCTTCTACCTACAAGAGAGGCACTGCTGCCAGGACACAACCTTGCATTCGCAAACCACGGCCTACCGCAACAGTGACCGCGTCTCCAGTAGCCTCAGCATCTTCCACTTCTCCGTTGCTGATGATGCCAGCCAAGCCCAATTTGACACATGTTCTTCCTAATTTGACGAAAAATTGGAAACCTGTGTCTCCAAAAACTTCTCCTAAAGTGGTGACACCCTCTTCCTCTTTAACGGCAGTGGCCGCTGCTCAAAAGTACCTGCCCCCAAAATCAAAATCCAAGAGAGATCGGGCGTGTTACAGAGTTTACTGGATTTGTCCAAGCAAGAACTGTCCCGATTTAGTCCGTTGCGAACTCCTCAACGTCGAGTGATGCCTGTCATCAAGTTGATACGACGTAACGACAATCAGCGGCGACGCATTCCAGTATAAAAAAGACCTGAGGTAAACGATGGGGATCAGTGTTTTTTTGGTCCTGAACGCACAAAAATGTCCCCTCAAAGAAGTGCACACCGTTACCATCGTCGTTCTTCTGTGCAAAATGGAAAAGGAAAAGAAAAGGACAGTCACGTCATCCGACAAAACGCTTAGCCAAACACCGACGTACCTTCTAAAAAGACAAAGTCGTCTAAAGAAAAGGAGAATTCACCAAAGGGGAAGAGTGTTTCTCAGTTTTGGGGGAAAAGTCGTCACCTTTTTGACGAAGCGTTAGTCCCAAAAAAAAAAAGGGGCGTGTGCCAATTCATTGACGTCAGTGTGTGTGTGTGTGTGTGTGTGTGTGTGTGTGTGTGTGTGTGTGTGTGTGTGTGTGTGTGTCCCGGAGCAAACAAACAAAAATGTCACCCGTCCTCAAGAAGCCATCCATCTTCTACCCCCAAAGGAAAGAAAAGGAAAGGACTGCCTCCTCGTTTAGTCAATCATTGGGACGTGTTGTCCGTCCTATCCAAAGCTTTTCCACCCATGCGAAATCAACTCATCTAAAGACGTCATCGATACCGTGTGAGAATGTTGTCTGAACGTCTTGAAAGGAACGATACCTTTGTCTAAACACCAGAAAGAATGCTTAGCTAAGCATCGACACGATCTTCGTGAAATGGTCCAAAAGAAAATATCCATCCGTCAAAATATCCATCCTACACCCCAACGCGAAGAACTTAAAGCTTGGGTTAAATAGATGATGTCCACTCCTCCTTCAACAGAAGTCAAAAAGAAAGAAGGGAAACCAAAATTGAAAAAATAAAAGAAGACCAAAGCCATCCCATTACCGCCACCACCACCACCACCTCAACACAACCTCAACTTCTACCACTACAGTAGTGACCACTCCTTCCCCCCAGTTCTTCTCTGCAAGATCTACAAAAGCAACCCTTGTTGGTGTGGTGTGGAAAACGTGTGCCTAAAACGCAAATCGTCTTTTTCTGCCTAATCTTTGTGGTGTATTGTGTCATCGGTGCTGCCATTGCCAATTTGAGTTCGCAACAAGGAGACAAACAAATGTGGACCATTTTACTCAGCAGTTGCATCGGTTACCGTCATCCCAAACCGTCCCTGAAATATTCCTCTAACGGGAACAACAACGGGAACCTTGTGTCCAACGTCAGTCACTCTCCCAACAGTCACCATTCCAATCAAAACAATCCTCTTTTAGACACTCCTCTGACCTCCAATGACCCCTCGGACACTAGAACTATGGAATTGTGAACAACCAATTTTACTTGACGTTACCCAGTGACAGTTCTATGGAGGTGTTTCCCAATAACACTTTGTGCCGTTACACGGCCAGATTACCTCAAGCCATCCAATTGGATCACGAAGCCCATTGGGAAGTGGCTTTGGTGGAAATGATTCACCCTACACAAATCCAAAACATCACTTAAGAGCAAAACACTTTCCACGTCAAAATCCTGAAAGAGCAAGTGCAACAAGAGATGAATAAAACCAAGTTTTCAGGTGCCATAAATCCAGTAACAAACAATCCATCATTCAACATCAATAATGTGAAAATTTCAGCAGGCTATTATTTTAGCGGTCAGCATTTGGCGGACACGATTGCTGACAGGTTCGAGGAAGCGTTTGGCAAAGCCCTGAACAGAGGCAAAAAAAGAAGTGTTAAGACTGAGTACCATAAAGTGACTCGTCGCCTAATGATAAGATTTCAGGAAATCGATACGTTGTGCATCAGATTTAATGGTAGTTTGTTTGAAATTTTGGGTGGATATCCACAGATGGTAGCACAGAATCTGAGCCCGGAAATCAACATCAATATGGATTTTTACAGGGCTTTTGGAACCCCGGTAGAACTGAACGAAGGACTCAATTTGATTTGTGTGCACTTCGATGTGGTGGAGTACAACGTGGTGGGACACACCTCCGTATCGTTTCTGCGTGTCATTCCTTTCAAAGTCGAATCTGTCACGAACTCTGACGAGGAAGGTGGAAACACCTATCACGTTCACCGCGAGTTTGTACATCTTCACTATTTAACCGTCATTAAGTCGTATTTCGACACTGTCAACATTGTTATAAAAGGAGATCTGGGACGAAATATTCCATTCTCCAAAGGGAAAGTCACGGTGAAACTCCATTTTCGAAACCGATTGTCTAACGACTCGTAAGTCATGTATCCAGTGTACCGAGGCGTCGCTCGACAGCGAGGACATGGTTTAGGTGATATGCTAAAATCGGCCTTTCGTTCAGTGGCTCTCGTTTTGAAACCGATGGTGACACGGGGATTGCACGGCTTGAAAGATGCCGCTTTCACGCAAGGCAAAGAATTTCTCCAAAATGTTATCATCGACAAACAAAATAACAAAGACGCTTTCTTGAGAGCAGGCAAAAATGTCTTGCTTCAAACGGGCAAAGACATTTTGGGTCGACGAGAAACTCCTATAAATACCCTGGACGCTGCCGAGTCAGACATTCCTGCTTCCCTGACGCCACAGCAAGGACAAGGCAGAAGGAGACGACGAAGACACCCCTTCAGAGGACTTCACACCCCCAGAGCTAGAAAGACTAAGAAAAGAAGAACCGTCCGAGATTTAGACGTGTTTGATTATTAAATCACAAACAGAGAGAAAGAAAGAAAGAAAATGATGCACCGAGAGACTTGCGTCTGTTTCAAGTCGGAACTGGATCTGTTTGCCAATGCCACCCACCATGATGACAATGCAAGAATCCCAGTGGGTAGAATTTCATCCCCTGTCCTCTTTGACGGATTCAGCTCCCATCGAATTTGAAATCAAAGGTCAGCCCGAAGATTACTGAATAGCAGTTACTTATATCTGAAACTCAAAGTGGTGGATTTGTACTTGAATAACAAACTGGTCAGCAGTAGCATGGATACTTACCCTTACCGAACTTACCTGGAAAATCTCTTGACGTACGGAAAAGAGGCCAAGAACACTCATCTGGATGCTTGCGTGGTATGGAAACCTGACACAGCAGGCGAGATCACGCTTAAAGACACAGCAATTTCAGCAGAAGATGACAATCCTCACAATGCGGAATTTATCGCTCGCCGAGAGAAAATCAAGCAAGGACTATTTTAGAACTGATGGATCGTTTGCATTTGGACCTGTGGTTGCAAGACAAGTATTTGCTAAACGGAGTGGATATCCGCCTGAGATTGAATCTCAGCAGTACCGCCTTCCATTTGATGGATCATGCCAACGAGTACAAAACCATCATCCAAGAAGCCAGACTTTACGTGCGCCGCGTAGAATTGTTACCTAAAGCTGGAAACGACATCAATCACACGTTGAGCAGAACGACCGCCAAGTATCATATACGACGCGTAGAAGTGAAAACTTTCACCATTGATGCTGGACTCCGATCCAAGATCGAAGATCATCTGTTCCAAGGACAGTTACCCAAACGTTTAATCGTTGGTAACCTGAGCAATGCAGCCTTCAACGGAGCCCACGACCAAAATCCTTTCCAGTTTAAACACTACAGTGTCCAAGATCGAAGTCAGTCGCTATGGCAAGACCTTGTGTACCAGACCCTTCGAACCTAACTTTGTCCAGAAAAATTACTTGAGATCGTACTTGTCCCTGTACGAAGCTACCGGACAGCTAGGAACCAACACCAGTCATGGTATTACGTACGAAGATTATGCAGGAGGTTACCCTTTGTGAGCCTTTGATTTCACTCCAGACCAAGGCAGCGACGAGGGACATTTCTACCCTATAAAATCTGGTCAACTGCGTGTGGAACTTCAGCTTGCAGAAGCTCTTACCGAGACGGTGAACGTCATCCTGTATACCGAATTCGATAATACCATAGAAATCAACAGTTAGAGAGAAGTCATTCTAGACTATTAGAAACTATGGAAGACTCTTGTCCCTCTTCGAAAAGTGCAGAATCTTTGGAAATGGAGTGGGAGGATACCGTGGAAGCAGAACCCCAAGACAAAGACGAAGAGGACGTAGTGGTCACGTCCAGATGGCCAGAACAAGAACAACATTTAGTGTCCTGTTTTGCCAAACACCTGGCGGATAAAATTACGGAATTCATCAAGAAAGATTGCTATGTATGTCAAAACGATCATCCCAGTCAAATTCAACAAGATAAATGTCGTATGATGAGTCAAGAAGAAAAATTGAGGAGTATCTGGAGGACGTTTGGAGTCTCATCTCAGAAGAAGTAGTGTTACATGAATGATATAAAGGCTCGCGTGATCATTCCTGCCCTCCATTGGCTACTCTAGAGATCTATCGCATCGAAGCTCTCTTAGCCCAGAGTGCGGAGACGAGGCGAAGAAACGGTTACTTGTCAGAGATTTTCAAACAAAAAGTCAGAATTAAATTGATGACTTTTCATTACCTGTGGAAAAAAACAACAAAACAAGAAGAAAAAATGGATACCTGGGAACTTTATTACCATTTGAACAATAGTTCGTACACTGCTTCTTGGAATCATGTGTGCGTTAAAGATGAACTACCTCATCGCAAACCTCAAGACCATCAAGCTTATGTCATCAACACGGAAGATAGTCATCTCCCAGGAACCCACTGGGTAGCCGTCTACTTCCCTAAAGAGGATTGTGTGGAGTATTTTGATTCGTATGGATTACCCCCTTTGGAAGACGATATCATCGACTTTATGAGAAGAAATGCTCAGACGAGACGATTCAATAAGGTGGAATTACAAGGCACAGATTCCATGGTGTGTGGACAATATTGTGTGTATTTTCTTCAACAACGCAGTCTTGGATATCCTTTAGAACATTTAGTGACTTATTTTGATCGTAACTCTTCTAGAAACGATGAGAAAGTAGACATATGATTTTGTGACCGTTATGGCTATCGTTTGTCTTTACCTAGGAAACGTAGTGTACATCAATGGCCTCATGACTTCCATTAGTGGAAATCTAACTTGACTTCACAACGTTGTCAACCTTGTCAAAAATAGTTTGTTTGTTTGATATTATTGTTAATTGTTAGTTGTTTGTTGTTTGCTTGAATAAAAAATGTTGTGTTTTGAAGATGAAAAAAATGTGTCTGTCGTTTGTTTTTAAAACCACTGTGAGTATATGCTCTTTGACTTCTCTCTCTATCCCTCACCATGACATTAGCTATCATAGCGTTGCGACCCAACAAAAACCCAGTGGGGATGTTTTCTATCGCGTCCGCGTTTGAGCCATATAAACCGAGGCAGTCTCCAGTCAAGCCTGAGGTGGGGACGCCTCCACAACCAGTACCAGCACGACAAGCAGTACCAGCACCACAACCTCTGCCACCATTACAAAGACCTGTGGTCCCCCACATTGAAAACTAGGAGAAGGAGATAAGGAGACCTCATCCACGGGTCTGGCGTAGAAGACAGAGGGAACAAGTCTTCGTTATCCCTCATAGTGAAGACTGGGAGAGTGTAGCCAGTCAACCCCCCTCTGCGTTACCAGCCACACGCATCAGTTGAGAACAGGACTGGAGTCGATGATGCGGGTGTGGTGCCAGACCTGGGAGATGCCACCATTAGACAGGTGCAATTGGAGTTCAAAGAAAAACAGCGCTTCTTAGGGCTAACCAGATCTCTAGAAAAGAGACTACTCAAGTTGCCAATTTGTGTGAATGTAAAGTAGTGTAACTATAAACACTCTCTCCTTTACTGATATGTGTGTGTATGTGTGTGTGTGTTTGTGTGTGTGTGTGTGTGTGTGTGTGTGTGTGTGTGTGTGTTTTATGCGTTCGCGTACGTTTGTGTGGATAGTAGATATTGGGGTTTTTGATAGAAGATATGGTGTGTTTTTTTCTTCTCTTCCCTTCTGTGTGGATAGTATATAATGTGTGTTTTCTGCGTTCGCGTACGTTTGTGTGGGCAGTAGATATGGTTGGTTTTTTTCTTCTCTTCCCTTCTGTGTGGATAGTATATAATATATGAAGTGAGTGTAATAGATGTTTTCCTTCACGTCCGTGCGTCACGTATATAACGCGAGACGAGAGAGCAGAAGCACACAAGTAGTAGAATGACGTTAGCGACGGATTTGTTTCCCACCACAGCAATGAATGCACTCAAAGGCCTTGGACTAACAATTACTACAGGCTGGATTATACGAGCGCAGGAGAAGAGGATTACTCTTTTCCTGATATAGGACAACAACAAAGAAAATACAAGACAAAGGCCCAGGAGTTGTCGTAGAGCTGGAAATAGGCGCCAACAGAGGGAGCATTCCTTGCAGACCCAGGTGGGGAGCAGTCCAACTCACGCAATTCAACAAGAAAACAATCTCAAGCAGACGATAGAGCCAACTCAACAAAATACTCCTCCAAGAGTAGAAGAAATTATTAAGGCCAGGCCAACAATCGTCACTGTCCATAAAATACCGGACCGCGCTCAGGAAAAACTTAAACAACTAGAGCTACAGGAAACTTTTGCCAACATAGTGGCCTATTCCCCTGCAGCTACAAAGTCACCATCATGGCAGAGAGTCCAAAGTGAGAAGGATACAGTAGCAGCAGATCTACAAATGTCTTCCACTAGTGAGGAAGAGAAAGAAGAAGAGGAGGATAAAGTCGAGGTAGAGGAAGAAGAAGAGGAAGCGACTGACGAAGACGACCCCCAAAGTAAAAAATATCAGGACATGGGTCTGGGGGCTGTGCTGTATGATACAAAAAAGCAGGTATTTTCATAAGCGAAGTCAATTACCTTGCTTGGAGAACCCTCAACTCATACAAACCTAAACCACAACAGTGGCACTTTGGGGTCAGAATACTCAACCAGTACTACCGGCATGCCTACCAAGATTATCCTCTGTCTCAGGTAGTTGAAGCTACTACCTACCTGTCGACACTGCATAATTACAGGGAGTTCCCGAAGCCGACCGGCCACGACTCACGCAGTGCGGAGAAAGTCAAAGAGGCAGAAGACCGCAGAGGGACTTTCAATTAACCTGCCAAAAAAGCCCTTTTTAGGGCTAAAAATTGCCTCTTATTTTAAGGATTCCATTTTGGCCAGGAATCCCAATATAACAAACTATGATTCTGATCTGATCCTTTTTCCACCGTTCTAAATTCAAACCGAATGCCTAATATTGACTAAACTATTATATGTAGCTTAGACATATTAGTAATCAAAATCTGCTAGGGACTTAAATTTTATGTACACCATGTAATAGAAAGATTGGTTGATAGGTGATAGGCATATTCTAAGACTTAATGGATTTTGTTAATTACAGAGGTGGCTTACACGCTATCATTATTGTTTAGGTCCATTAGTACAACTGGACTGAATTTGAAATAAGTACGGACGGGCGTTTTAGGGCGTACACGACGTTCATTGCTTCATCGACCGACTGCCGAGATTCTCTTCCTTCTTTTCCTCACTCGACCTTCTGTACATGGACGGAGACGTGGAACGATTTCCACCCGTACATATACTAGGTGACCCGATGAGACGTCATAGTCCCTGACCAATCGCGACTGACGTCTCATACTGCTTCGGTTGACACCTGGTATTGCTATAGACTGGATTTCCATTCATACTTGAGTGCGTGTTGGGTCCATTCCCACTCAAGCAATAGTCTCTAAGCGACTGAAACATGAGTGTGTGATGGGTCAATTCTCACTCATTAAGCCATTCATTCAGGCAACGTGGAATACACCATTTACCGTTCCTCTGCCTGACGGCTCATTTAGCAGCTTTCTTTGAAAGCATTAATGCCTAGGGGATGAGGTACTGATTCCTTCCCCAAGGATATTTAGCAGTCTGCCTTGCGGACATTAACCAGAGTCACATGCACAGTATGTGCGCACGCCTCTATAATTTCAAAGTCAAGTCAAGTCAAGTCTGGCTGGAGTCGGCAGCGAACACAGAAGGAGTAGCATGTACCTACGAAGAGAACGCTAGCGAAGGAACTTATACCAGCTATAGCACTGAGTGTCATTCAAGGCTTGGAACTCAGTATAGCCTCAGGTTGGAGCTTACGCGCGCAAGAGAGGCGCACAACACTTCTGCTCATCTGGGAAAAGAAAACTACAGAAACTGATGACAATAGAAATGGGCCCCAGGGATTCAACGATGGTCGTAGAAAAAACCAGCAAAGACCAACCTACAAGAATGATCCCCGTAGGCCGTCACATTCGGACCGTATAGAACACAATCAACCGGACTCACACACCCCCCACTCAACCTCCACAAGTGAAGACAACTGAGGTTAGATATTCTACACCACCTCCCTCACCCCCACACTTCACTCCTATTCAACAACAAACAAAGGAGACTTTCGCAAGTGTGGTTGCCAAATCGCCGCTTAGCAGAACATCATCTACTGTCCAGGAAGAAGAAATTAGAGAGGACAGTACAGCAGAAGAAACAGAAAGCGAATCGGAGGAGGAAGTGGACGAAGACACCGCTAGGGTTTACAATCTTGGACTACAGGAGGCAGCAGTTGATATTACGAAAGCTGGGAATTTTATCAGCGCCGTCTCATACATGGCTTGGAAGTCTCTTAGAACCAGAAAACCTACCCCAAAACAATGGTCATTCGGAAGGCACCTCCTATACAGATACTATCATGACGCTTACCAAAATCACCCGATGTCTGCACTAATTGATGCCGCCGAGTTCTTTACCAGCTTACACGGATATAAGGCATTCCCAGTACGGCGGTATCGAGAGACTAGGACGGCTAAAGAAATCTGGGAGGAAGACAAAAGCCCTTTTTAGGGCTACCAACCAAAATTGCCTCTTATTTCGGGGTTCCAATTTGGCTTGGAGCCCCAATTCGATAAATCCATCCATCCACCCGATTTTATCCTTTTTTACCACCGTCAAAATCTTGGACTTCAAACTATATGTCTGATATTGATAAAACTATTTTTATGTCGCACAGACATTTTGGCAATTAAAACTTGTTAGGGACTTATTTATTATGTACACTACGTACTAGTATGATTGGCTTGATAGGTGATAGGAAAATTTTATGACTTAATAGATTTGGTTAATTGCAGAGGTGGCTTACACATTATTGGCATATTATTTATGTCCATTAGTACAAATGGACTGAATTTGAAATAAGTACGGGCCGGCGTTTTTGGGGCGTGCACAACATCCATCGCTTCGCTTCACACCGGTTGCCGAGTCACTTTCTTCCTTTTCCATACTCGGACTCCTGTACATGGACGGAATGTGGAACGATTTCCACCCGTCCAAACACCAGGTGCCCCAATGAGACGTCATAGTCGCTAACCAATCACAACTGACGTCTAATACTGCTTGGTTGACACCTGATGGTAGCGCTGTAATCTGAAAGGCTTGAGTGCGTGCTGGGTCCATTCCCACTCAAGTTGAAGCCCTAGCTGGTGCTGTGGCGGATTAGCATGTGGGTGCATGGTGTAACATGCTGCATGGGCGGACTGGATACCCATTTATTTGGATGAAGAAAGATAGTCCGGTAATACTGGCATGCCAACAGTCTCCTCTTTTACTGAGGACAGTGCTGGTGTGGTTAAAAGTTTTGCACTTTACCCTTCAGTATTCAAGTCAATTCACCAGCTAGTGTATGTCGTTTGGGACTTAGTTGTCCCACGACCTAGAAACATCTTTGAGGGCATTCACACCTAGGGGATGAGGCTCTAATTCCTTCCCCCAGGAATAATTTATCAGTATGTGGTACATACAGTAATACCTGGCACATGCACTTATGTGCGCACGCCAGTAAAATTTAAATAAGTAAGCAGTCTGGCTGGTCAGAAAATTATCACCAGAGTGGGGGAAAACTACTCTGAAGCACACCCACTGGAAAATGGTACACCTCAAGGAAGTGTGCTCAGCCCCACTAATTAACATCATGATAAATGATCTAGACCGGAACTTAACATCCACTAAAGTAGAAATATCGCAATTCGCTGATGATAGCGGTATCTGGAGATCAGACAACCCAGCATATCACCAAACTCTAGACGGCATACAACAGAGTCTAAATAAAATAGGGAGATGGGCTGATAAATGGTGTTTCAAAATTTCCCATGAAAAAAACCGTAGCAATAACATTCCACCCTAAACGAAATACTAATCTAAAATACCCTACCCTCTACATCTAAAACTATCCTATAAAATATTTCAAGATAGTTAGATTCCTGGGTATGTACTTTGATGAACATCTAAACTGGAGCCAACATATTAAAAACCTTATAAATAGATGTAATAAAGACCTAAATCTAATGAGAAATCTTAAAGGAACAACATGGGGGTCAAGTCAAGAAACACTGATAACCTTATACAGAGCCCTCATTAGGTCCAAACTGGATTACGGATGTCATGTATATAACTCAGCCAACCACTATCTACTTAAAAAACTGGATACAATCCAAAGAAAAGCTCTAACCGTCTGCACAGGCACCCTCCCGTCAACATCACTTGACGAACTTCAAATACTAACAGGAGAGACCCCACTGCAACTAAGACGACATGAGCTCACATTAAGATATGCAGTACGGGTAACTATTCACCCAAACTCACACCCAACCAGAATAGCAATTGATAGTGCAACAAACCGTTTAGCCGAAGACTAGTCCCTAACATCCCAGGGGGGAAACTTATTCATGAACTTGGGAAACAACTACCCATCCAAGACTATCAAGCTTAACAACTAGAATACCCGGATCAGGCCCCTTGGACAACTCCTAAACCGGATATAAACACCAAAGCAACCAAATACGGCAATAAATTAGATCAAGAACACCAACTTAAAATATTTATTACAATGGATATACTTGAATCCTACTCCAGGTTTGTAAAATTTCACACTGACGGGTCAAAAACATCAAATCCATCCAGGACAGCAGCAGCCGAAGTAATACCAGAAAGTAATCTTCAAATTGGAGCCAGGCTACAGGATTACTGCTCAATATACATTGCAGAATTCTTGGCTATGGTGGAAGCTCTGAAATGGGTGAAAATCAATAACATAAAAACATCTGTAATAATAAGTGACTCGCTCAGTGTCATCACATCCATAAAATCAAACAACTCAAAAACCAGAGAAAATTTCCTGAGAAAAACCTAGGTACTGCTAAACGAACTCAACAACAACAACTAGTACGTAGAGTTCGTGTGGATACCATCCCACATAGATATCTTAAGAAACAAAACAGCGGATTTAAGAGCAAAACAAAGATTAGAAGACCTTAATCCACTCCTATTAAATATAGCATTAATGAAATAAATAGTATTATCAGAACATACATCAATAACAAATGGCAAGAACAGTGGAACCAAGCACCAAAGGACGGACACTCTACGCCGTCCAAAGTGTGATAGACAGATTCACAAAACCCCCCAAAGATAAATACTACAAATCAAAGACTAATAAGCAGAATAGACACCGGAAAAACTAAACTAGCAAATAGTTTCGGAAAATACATTGGACCAAACCAGGCAACATTAACTGCTTCCACTGTAAAACACCAGAAGATTTACATCATGTATTCAATATCTGCCATAAATACAAACAAGAAAGATCTATATTCAACCTTGCGCAAAACAAAATTGGCTCCCAAGGTACATACCCTGAATCTTTAAAGAAAGAAAATCCAAACATCAAAACCAATTATCAGAACATCATAAAATGTATCAAAAAAGCAGGATTAGCAAATAAAATCTAAACAAAAATCCCACATATAATACTCAGATAACTGCATGGGTGTCTCTGAGATGTAGATGGGGACCTGATTATTCAGCAGAGACACTCGTGCAGCCAAAAATCTAACCAAAGTAGGGCACATTTAGGAATAAAACATAAATTAACCCACCTAGATAACCACAAACAAAATGTCAAAATTACTCTAACCTTAGACTCAAAAATCTTATCATGTTTTCATTTACGTCCGTTTTCAACCTCAAGTTCAACAAAACGATAAACAGTAACATGATGGATCGGCATGGGGAGCGGGTACCTTTGATATGTCGCTTGGGACCCGATTATTCGCCAAGGATGCCCGTTATCACCTGACCCGACACCACCCAAAAATCAAGTATAACTTTAACTAGGGCCCTTACAACAAGATAAGGATAATACGCATGAGAGTCTCTGACATGTCGATGAGGACCTGATTATTCAGTAGAGACAATCGTGCAAAATGAAAACAACAGCAAATAGGGTTAAAAATAAAAAGAAAATTTTGTCTTTAGGATTAAAACACTTTACAAAACTGAGAAACAACACTTAAAAACTAAAGAACAACGGAATCAGGGAAAAAACAACAACAGATAATACAGATAACGGAAAGCAAAAACACCTGCAGAACCGAACAACCACTGCTACAATACCAATACACTCTCGCTCTAATCCTCTCTCTCTTAAAAAAATAATATATATATATATATATATATATATATATATATATATATATATATATATATATATATATCTTCCTTATAACAACCATCTTCTTACATCTCCTCCTTATAACACCCATCCCTATTAAAACTCCGTAAACCCTTACTAACACTATACTCCTCTCACATAACCCAACTACCAAAGATGACAGTCATTCCATTTTAAATGTCCTTAAACCCTAGACATTATAAGGTGGTCCGAGCACCAGGACCATCAGGGCCTGCCACAAAAGTGGCAACGTAAATTAATCATAGGAAATACAGTATGACCCCAAATAGAAGCATATAAGGTGGTCAAAGCCCAATGACCATCAGGCCCCGCCACACAAGGTGGCAATAAATTAATTTACGTAATGACACGGTCCCAAAATACGTATAGCCAACCCAAGACCGATAGGCCCTACCAAAGACAAGTATGTTACCTAGGACCCCAACCTAATAGCGTATATAAGGTGGTCTAAGCCCAGGACCATCAGGGCCAGTCACACAATGTGGCAAAATACCAAATAAATAACATACTAATGGCTGTCATCGGAGGTACCTCTTTTACTCTAATATAAGGCAAATTCAGCACAGAGAGTCTCAGAATTTTCAGTCCATCTCGGCATTAATTATAATTCAAAATTCGCGCAAAGACGCAAAATTTAGACCAGATCCCTGGAGACCACGAGCACCTGCCGGTGTATTCGCGTTTGCCTGCCGACCTGCATCCTCCCTTGCCTCGACCGGACACCACAAATTATCAGCGTGCAATGCAAGCATAAATATACCTAACAAAACATGAGTGTGTGCCTCAAATCCCACTCACCGACTGGCAAATAGCAGATTGAAACAAGAGTGCGTGATGGGTCTATTCCCACTCTAACAAGCCTAACATTCAAGCACCATGAAACATACTATTTCGCTACCTGATGACTAATTAACAGCACTCATTGAGTGCATAAACGCCTGGGGGATGTGGCTCTAATTAGTTCCCCCAGGAATAATTTATCATCCTGCTGCGCAGGAATAAACCAGTGGTACATGTACAACTGTACGAACACCACTATAATTTAACATCATCATCATCATCATCAGTCTGGCTACCCAGCGTTGACTAGTCAACACCTTGAAAAATGAATTTGTTCAACGAATTGAAAGCCAGTTGGTACTGGATGGTGGATGCAGCCTATGTGGTGGAAAGGCTTGAAAAGGAATGGAGGTATCCAGTTACGTAAGACTTTGTGACCAGTCAAGTCATCAGCCTCAAAATAGCCAGGGATCTAGTGCAAGGCATGATAGAGGAGAAAGTAGAAAAATTAAGAGGCTTCATCCATCCTAAATATGTGAGAGTAGGGACATCGAAGGAGGCCCTTGATAATGTCATCCAAGTGAGGTGCATTTTGCAAGACATAGCAAATTTCACCGAGTAGTCTTTTGTCCAGTGGGGGTTAGAGAAATTAAGGAAAGCTGAAGACATGATGAGAAAGGTGATGGAAGAAGAGGTAAAGAAGATTAAAGAGACCTGGGCAGAAGAGAGAAAGGAGAAAGAAAACAGAAAGAAAAAAGAAGAGTTTGAGAGACTGAATCAACACTGGATGAAAGTGCAAGAAAAATTTAGATCCATGGGACATCCTGACTGGATGCCAGAGAAGAAAAAGAAAAAGAAAGGAATCATAGAGAAAGTGAGAAGGTGGTGGAAGAACTGGAGAAAAAAGAAGAAGAACCCAAAGGCCCTTTTCAGGGCCACTAATATATTTCGAAAAGACTTACTCTTTCTTGCCTAAAAATTTGTTTAGTCCATTATATATTTTAGGTATGATAGATTGATGTTCATCAGTCTATGGTTGTGTTGTATATGTCTATGTCTCTAACCATATTTCTGTGTCTATGTCTCTATTGTATTTGTCTCTACCTAGGTAGCCGCGTATTCAGGTCAGCCTCTTGCAACATTGTTCCAGTGTTCTGCCCGATTGAGGTCAGCCACTTGCAAAATTGTTGCCAGTGTCCATTACCGTGACGTCACCCCACCTGTTCCATTCCTATTGTAGCTAAACAGTCCCAATCCCTTGTCACTCTATAATCCCACCCATGTTAAAATTCCCCATGTTAAATCCCCCTTGTCGCCAAAATGTCCCACGACCTTTTTGACTGGGTTTTCCATTGTCGCTATAGTATCCCCTTTCACTACTGACATTCGATACAAACTCATATTCCGTTTGGCTCATGTTATATTTTAATACACTCAAAATGAAACAATATTCGACCGTACTAATTAAAACTGGTTTGTCAGCTGTCTTTGACACAAGCACTTGCTTTTTCTCAAAAAGTATTTGTACATAAACGTTCTGGCATAATACATATGCAATGAAATTTTAATTCCGAAACTGATATTTTATCCCGAAGATCATAGTCCGAAAATGCTCGTTCAAGATGACAGTCTTGGGGATATCGTAATAATATTTAAAAACAAATCATAATGTTGTCTGTGTGTCAGAAATAACTGCATTTTTATTTGGTAGTAATATGCATGATTGCGGTTCAACTTCACTATTCCGTCTTTCAACATAAGCCAGGAAACTTCCAGGTTTATTTTGTCTTGCGTGCTACAGGTGCACTTAATTTAAGTATAATATAAATATCATTTCGATGAAGTAAATATCTTTATCGACGATTAGAGTGATATTTATCTTAAATATACGTGATGACTAATGTTGACAACGGTTTGTTACGGAAGCAATATGGTGGCGCAAGGTGCGCGCTTTGCTTTGTAGGTGTTGCTGTACATTTTCGTGATGTCAGTGAAAATAATTTATATTTCAACACATTAACATATCACTTTCAGTTAATTGACTGAAACCGCGGGATTTTTCCTTGCCCGCCTTCTGGAACCACTTTATTTTACTATTACTATCAACAATTATCAACAATATGGCGGTCGTCTTTCCAATTGGTAGCAGAGTGGACATTTGAACGAATGGGGAAACTGTAATAGAAACACACAATAGATCTTAGGCAGGTTTGATTATGTCCCATTTACCCTGCATGGAATTATCTGAACGCCAGAACTAAAAATAGAACATGGGTTAACAAGATTGGGAAAACTAATTAAACCGAACATGATATGCAACATGAATATATCAATTCTATGCTGAGAAACATCTGGCAACCTATTCTAATGCAGTCAGTCCCCATTACAATGTAATTTAAACTATATCTTTCAACCTAATCTAATGCAGTCAGTCCCCATTAGACTGTAACTTACACAACATCTGGCAACCTATTCTAATACAGTCAGTCCCCATTACACTGTAACTTACACAACATCTGGCAACCTATTCCAATGCAGTCAGTCCCCATTACACTGTAACTTATAAAACATCTGGCAACCTATTCTAATGCAGTCAGTCCCCATTACACTGTAACTTACACAACATCTGGCAACCTATTCTAATGCAGTCAGTCCCCATTACACTGTAACTTACACAACATCTGGCAACCTATTCTAATGCAGTCAGTTAAAACAGTGTTCTCTTCTTAATTGTTCAATGAATATTAAATGCTTTTCGTTAAATATAAATTTTTAATAACTCCTCAAATGTTGTTTTTAAATATTAAATGCAAACTTAATGTTAA
The DNA here is from genome assembly GCA_016617855.1 of Megalonaias nervosa. Taxonomy (NCBI): domain Eukaryota; kingdom Metazoa; phylum Mollusca; class Bivalvia; order Unionida; family Unionidae; genus Megalonaias; species Megalonaias nervosa. The sequence goes on from JAECUM010012902.1 coordinate 45,917, forward strand.
CTCGCGCCTGTGACTAAATTTGAGGCAGCAATACACATTGTTAAAATATTTCTTTTTTCTTCTATCACTTTACCAGTATCTCTTAAGATACCAACTATTTGATAAATATAATATCGGATGAGTAATGACTTAACATTGAATTATAAAACGCATTGAATAAGTTCATGCTTTTCGTTCGCCAAGGCTTCCAAAAGCTCGAAATTATTCAGCTTGTTTCATAAATTCAGTATATAATAAATACTCATGTTGATATCCTCCATAGATTTAATAGCTAAAGTTCATACTAGTTAACTATAGCATATTTGCTTTTAATAATAATAATAACAATAATAATAATAATAATAATAATAATAATTATTATTATTATTATTATTATTATTATTATTCCTGTAACATATGTACATTGACCGGACTACAATAATGCATTCAAATCTGTACATATGAAGTCTGATTTTATGCTAAATTTTACACATTGATTCCCTTTCCAGGAAAAGATAAAAAATGTCAGACATCGTAACTATAAAGAGATTTTGTGCAAGTGTTGTTAAAATTGAATAATTATTATCAATGCAAACATTTGAAAGGATATATAAGATATTCATGAGGTGCTGTTTAAAAAAAGTGATATACATCCTCAATATCTGTACAAAAAGACAGAGTCAGTGTATATAGGGAATGTGTTTAAATCTACCAAAATTAGCCACATGGGTATGTTTCTGCTTCTGAACATGCGTAGGATACGAACATTTTCGGAAGCATTGAAACAGTATATAAAATACTGACATCATGTACAGTTTCTTATCGTGTTATAAACCCTGAACTGTTCCATGTAGTTTAAATTGCCATTCAATTCTTACAGGACAATATATGTAAGCCTCTATATGAATGCAATAAAAGAATATAAAAAACGAATTTTGTCGTCCATTCCCTGATTAATCCAAACTTCTCACATACCATATGCAAATAGCCCACTACCCGATTAGTGCCATCTTCTCTCACGCAAATAGCCCACTACCCAATTAATCCCATCTTCTTTCATACCATATGCAAATAGTAAATACCGAAAATGATTTGACCAACATTCACTGTGTTCATTCCTATTTAACTGTGCATTATAACCTTCGTATCTTTAACAGTCTGAATCAGTATTTCATTGTCATGCAAAGACAAAATGCCCACACTAATGCAAGCAACATATTTAAGGCACACATCTAAGGCACATAACACATCTAAGGCACGTAACACATCTAAGGTACACAATTTATTTAACTTATGGGCCTTAAGGGCAAAGGTCTCGTACGTTTCAAAGAAAGTCTTTCAACTGGGTGTATACCTGAAGATAAAACGAAGTAAGGCAAGAAAACTCTTCATAAATAAAATTGTATTTCGTATTTTCAGTCCACTGCTCATGCTATGCTATCATTGATTCAGCTTACTGTGCAAACTCTCAAACTATGCCATCAAAATACGTATGCAATCGGTCTATTATGTTACATATTTCGATACAAGAACGCATCAGTCCATTCAATGCAGTACACAGTCTATATATCATTGTGCAAGGTCCAAATTGTTTTTTACTGAACTTTCGCTTCCAAAATTATGCCATTAAAATATCACATGTTGTCATTCTAAATGAGTCACAGAATGGATGTTAAATGGTTGAGTCCTAATTTTTTAGTACACTGTAGACATCGCTCGACTGCATTTAACCCGTTCAGTTGCTAAAGATGAAATCTTAGCAAGTTTCCATTCTTCAGCTCTTTGATTTTTTTTTTATTTTTGGGAGCACGTTGAAAGTTGGCATGGCATAGGGTGAAGTTGTTTTTCTAGAACTCTTTCAGTGTAGGGGAAGCCAACATGGCTTTCACCTATTTCGATTTACATTTAAGTTTGATAACTGTTAGGAAAACTATGTGCTCTCTGACGCAGACAGTTGATGAAATGGACCGCACTTGCGTGTTAGGGAAAATTACCTGAAATGTTACAAATTACACTAACTTAACCTTTCTTAAACACAGAAATAAATCACAGATTAGGCATTATTATTTTCTGAAAGTGCACTTTTATACTTTTAAAATATAGAAAAACCTAACCAAGTTATTGGCTCTTTTGTATAATTTAACTTTAGGAAGTGAAAACAGCCATGCAGAACTAGAAAGTTAGTATGACATGAGCCTCAAAGGAATTTTGTTGTTTACTCTCAACCTCAAATCAAGAGCGTCATTCAGATATTAAAAAAGAAAATGTTGGTTATTTTAACCTATCCTCTAGAAACAACGTAACGAAAAAAATAATCGTAAGACAAATTTGCACGTTTGTACAGTTGCTTTTCTTCATTTCATATAATCCTGTACGACTTTCTGAATAAAATGGTACGTTATTAATATTGATGATTTGTTGGAAAATAAGCAAATTATGCTGATTGCGCTCTTTCTAATATAAGATGCTTATGGCAGTATTGCGTATGAAATACCTTCACTTATGGACAAATTAAATGTATATTTACATTTTATAAAATCAACTTAAATTTGAAACTGCTGATTTAAGTGAAATAAAAGCAAGTATCCAATTTTTTTCTTTTATTTCGTTTGTATTAAATTTAAGGAAAAACATATGACAATGTAGATTTGGATGCCTCTGTATATTAGTGACCCCTGTAAAGCTCATATATTCCATCCGTGCTCAATCTGTATAGATTATTAGTGATATCCCATGAATAATCATGGCAAGTTTCACCTTCCTGTCTTTTGGCATAATCTTGATTTTTATGGTGAGAAAATGCAATGTACATTTTAAAAATAGATCACGTTTCACCGTTGCATGCTAAGTGGGTGGGGTGCTTCTGATTTGAACATGAAAAGCACGATAGTTATATACATAGACTGTCTAGACGCTTGCGATTTAAATTTCACAGCCGTACAACCAAAATCAAATCATATAATAAAACCATATGTCTGGTCCTTTACGGTTCCGCTCTGCAGTTATTGGAGCATGGCTAACAGTAGTAATGCACATGGCGAAGTTGTTTTTTTTTTTTCTATAGTAGAGAAAGTTAACATTGACTGACATTTAGTTTCTATCACTGGTGAGAAAACTATGTGCTGATGAAAACGACTGCTTCTGTGTGCTGGAGAAGTTTTCTTTAAAAAAAAAAGATCGAAGTATAATATCTCTGCCAGTCTGCGAAGCACAGATATGAACTTTGACTGTGTAAACATTGCTATTTTCTGAAAGTGCACTGACAAAATTTCATAATATCAAACAACAAAAGAAGTTATCTTCTCTTTTTGTTATAATTTACGCCTGACACTCGGGAAATTAAAATACCCATGCAGAGCTTGGAATCGTCTCTGCGATGCAGATTGGAAGTAAAGCCTTGCTCCTGTATACCAAAACCTAAATTAACCGAATTAATCAAATACAAAAATAAAGTTGTAGGGTCTTAAACCTATACTGGGACATATGCACTGCTCTTTTCATAACAAGGATTACCAGAGAAGAAAATCATGTGATACATTTTATGTATATTTTTAACTCTGTCCAAATACGAAACTTGGAGAGGAACCAGTTCCAAACACCTGTGGAGTGACAGGAAATGAATAACCTGCATCACATATTTTTCATTTGACACAATTTGCTTGTTTTTGTCCAATTTACGAAAGAGCCATACATTTATTGTGTCTGCTATTTCAGTTATCATGGAAACCCCTAATTTTGTATTTTGAATCTCTAAACGTAACATGCAACATGAGCCGAAATAAAAATACATATTACAAATATAAACAAAGCGTGGTGGCCATCACCAAGAGTGATTTGGGACTTATGAAAACACAACAAAATTTAAAGATTTTCATATGACCTTGACCTTGCCGAAGTGGCACAATGAGGGTATGGGTACATTGATATGAATGGGCAGAGATTCCCAGGTATTCAGTCCTTGCTTGGACGGTATCTCTCCCAAGGGTTGAGATTTTTGATCGTGCAGAAACACTTAAGCTAAGAAACTAATCAAGATTTTAAAATAATCTTAACCTTACCTGATGGTGAGAAGAAAGATAACTGATACAAATAAAAAACATTAACAGAAACTTAACCAGGAATTTCAAAGGACGTTGACCTTACCTGAGGATCAAAACAAAAGTATAGGAGAGCTCGAAATTGAATGGCATATGCTTCCTTGTGCAGTTTGATAGGGTATACTAACGCAGTGGCGCAGTTGGTATGAAGTGGGGCTCATACTCCTCGATCAGTTCCGCCCATGTCAGACCCTTGAGGAGATTCCTAAAAGGGGTGAGATGGGTATTGGGCAGGTTGCCAAAACGTGAGCGTGAAACAAATGGAGTGTTTCCTAAGTTTCCTTTACAGTTAGATGGCTATACGTATGCCCTGTGAATGCTTAAAATACAGAAGTTTCCAGAGGTTACACTATCGAGGCCCCCACCAGTGGTTGCATGGCACAGACTTGTTGATTTGCTACATGCCTGCGTGTCTAGCCCACCCCAACCCTCAACGATATTCCTGGATATTCCCCAGAGGCCGGGTTGCCTCTTTGCTGCGGGAAAGGCACTCTCCTCATATTTCCTCGGCTGGATATATCCAGTGATGTGTGTTGGAGGTGCCGTTAGAAACAAACGAGCACTGGGCTGTGAATTACACATAACTCTAAGTAAAACCAATCAGCCATTCTTCACTGTCAATTACACAGAAGACTAACTAGAAACCGACCATCCCTTACTGGGCTGTGAATTACATTGAATACTAACTGAACATGTTACCATGTTACGGTGGTTTTCAAATTACATTTTTCTTGTGGGTGGGTCAGACCAACTGTACGGTCGGATTTCAAAGGACAGAGCTTCCTGATTCTAAAATTCAAGTATGATATAGAGATTTCCCTTCCAGTGTGTGTTTTGCAACCATATATAAAACGAAGAATTAGCTAAATTAAAGCCGTAACAAGTCTTTACTGAGTGATACTCATGCTGAAGTAACCAATCAAAATTAACAAACGATTAAGAGCAGAAGTGTGTCGGACTAGTTGCAATGACTATATATTGCCTCGTATGGTGAAATGAACACATTATATTTTGTCACTGTGAGCGGGTTACTAATCTCTTTCTCAGGTAATTCTAGACAATATGAAAATAATTTTTGGTGCTTGTAATTTTTTGCAATTTATCAAAGTCTTATATGTAACTAGAAGCAAAATTTCAAAATACTGAAAAAATTTTTTGAGAATTCTTCTTCTATCAAAATTAAATGTTATGATTTCATTGGGTTGTTTCAGGTCTGTATCACCGATCAAAAAATGCGCAAAACTGTGTTATCAATCTTGCTATCGGTGCATGTGTATAATTCTCTCTCGAACATTAACATATTCATTTTCATTATTACCTTCTTTTTGGTTTATGTCAGACAGATTATCTTACATCTCGATAAAATTAATTAATTCAGTATCCCCTTTTTTGATTTTTCAATTGATTTATTTTTATTTGTTTACATGTCAGAGAGTTCTATTATCTAAAGTGGCATGATTAGGATATTTGGCCCCTATCCAAAGCTCACAGATGGGCCCTGCAATATTAATAGCAGTTTTGTGGGTCCAATAGTTCGGTATTTGATGGTTGGTATATTGCCTGTTCCTAGTTTCTTTCTATAGTGTAAAATAATAATTTGTTTGGATTGGGCCCCTTGTATTTGTGGGTCCCTATGCTTTGCATATCCTTGCTTAATTGTAGCTACGCTCCTGGTGATCTAGATTATTTTAACCACAAGAATTATATGCACTAACAACACACAATAAGACTGTCCAACTGAAAACGAAGGGAGGTGGGGTGGGGAGGGTGTGTGTTTGCCAAATGGTCATATTCGACGAGTGAAAGGTCGTAAAAAATATATCCTGACGTAACATTTAATATTCATTACAGAATCAATAACAGTACTTCTATGACGTCACATCCGTGAAAGTGAAACAGAGTGTAAACTGATAACAAAATTTAATTGATTATATGTGTATATCACTGATCCCAATGAAAACAGCATACTATGTGATAGGCCGCCTCATAATGCACTGGCAGATCAATGTGTATGATAAAACGTTTGATAGCAAGGGACGATTGAACGGCATACACGCCAGCATATCAGAGTGTAAGCTGATCCTTTCACAGCATAAGAGGATCGAACAGTATACACCCTGGTATGGTGCATTTTGTGATAACATATCCGGGTCATAATGTTTGATACTCGTTGCTTGCTTTGCAATGATGAATTATTGATTATGAATATGTACATGTTTGCTTTAACTTAAATATCATTATCAATATCGGCTTATGTCATGGTGAATTGTGACAAGCTAATATTATTCACTGGCCTTCGAAAACATTGAATGAATCATACAGGTCATTTTTCCTTTTGCGTTACATAGTCGAATCATGTCCATAAAAGTAATTTTGTCGGAAAAGTGGGTGAAAGCAGAACAACGTAAGAGAAAGACAAGAATATCGTAGCAACAATTCTAGTGTATATATATATATATATATATATATATATATATATATATATATATATATATATATATATATATATATATCCTGGGTATCCTAGGCATCAAAATCCTTTGAATCTTCCAAACACACAAAACAATATTGACCGTTGGTACCAATATTTTAATGATTAAAGGGTACCTGAAAATATTAATTAGGAGATAACAATTACCATTTGCTTGACATCAATAATGGAAAAAAGACAGAAGTACTTGTTGGCTCGATTAATGCCATGACCACGTGATGCAGTTAGGAACATCAGGACATGGAGAAAATCTATCAAGCCAAGAGGATAAATTTTGAAAGTCGATCTAAGACAAAGCCATATTATAATGTGTGTTTCATTTAAAAATTTTATCTTCACTTGTCCTATACAACAGTTGTGTTAATCCAAGTGGTAAACAAATCCTGATGTAATTGAGAAAAGGGTAAAGACTATATCACGACGAGTAGACGGGAGCTAAGTGCTTTCCTACGAACACACCGAGGCAGCTGCCCCGGGTTGGCCTAAACGAAAGCTCCTGCATACGTATCCAGGGTAAAATTTTATTCTGTAAAGGAAACTTCCTCTAGGTAACGATCCAGTTGTTTGGCATTCATTTTTTTTTCGGGGTAGAGGCGGAGCCAGTTAGGCCATTCTGCAAATCAGCGGATCCCCCTCTACCAACCGATAACGAATACGACTCTCTACAAACTGAGGTAATGCTACTCTGATAGTAGCTGCGAAACGCAAGAGCAGTAGCATCCGATGCAGTAAAAGAAAATGTTGGTTTGTTTTTAAAGCCACTGTTTTCAACACATTTATTTGCTATTTCATGTCAAGGAAACTGGAAGTTTCTGAATATAACCATACTCGTTGATGGAGTCTTAGCGAAAACAATTTTTTACCAGCGCCGCCTGCTTCTCCAGTAGTGCGGTAGCTGCAAACAATACCCAGGCCAAAGGAGGTCCGCAAATCGCATCCGCAATAGTACCCGAGCGTTCACATTTCGCTAGTACCGCGGTTTTCTAAGTGATATCATCGTTTAGCTGTTGTTCCGCTTTAATTATTTTGCAATGATTTCAAGCTGGCCTCGAGTTGGTATTAGTACATCATGGTGGTCCCAAAGTTTTACTTTTATTTGACCCTTGGCACAATTATATTTGAGTGAATATGAGGGTTAGTTAATCTTGGACTTAGTTTTACATCAACAAGTGGAACAAAAGCTCCATCGATGTTATCATTCGATGTCACCCGATCTACCAACTCATCTGTAAGTTCCGCAATATTGTGCTCACGTAGCTATTCAGAATCCATCACGTATATGGAAAGATAAATCTTAAACAGAACGTCAAAGACGGTTACGTACCCATTCTGATAGACGTTAAGTCTTTAGAACTGAATTTCATCTCCGGCAATTAATGATTTTGGTACTGCATAAGTGACGAAACAATAGCACCATATCATATAACAATACCGCATAAGATGAATAAATACGATCGAGACTAATACACCTTTTCGATATGAGGTTCAGGTCTATCCAAGTGATACGTACATCCCACTGAAAGTAAATCGACCACTTTTTATAGCATTATGTTTTACTGTTCTCCTTGCTGGTTAATATTTCTTTGATATATTCCCATGAAGTTACATGGTAAGTGCACATTTATATCCACGTAGTTTTTATGGGCAGCTGACACGCCAGCATCTCTGATTCCCTGATTCTCAGTGAGTTAGGCCAGGTTCTTCGTGACTGCGCTTCGCAGCCTCAAAACAACATCGGTGACGTCCATGTTGTATGATGACAGTTGTCAGGTTTTGGCTTGGAAAATCACTAGCTTGTTTGGGTCGACGCCAACATCAACCCGGTTGTTCTTCGCTCGTATTTCTACACACTTAGGCCAAATGGCTTCTGCAAGACACTTTGAATTTACTACAGATTCTCACATATTCGTAACGAGCTCCAGATGGTTTTTGTTGGAACAAAGTGGATGCTTGAGAGAAATGTGCGCAAGGTGAGGCACAACAATGCTGATTGAAACACTTGCAAATTGATGAAATGTGTCAATACTGTTTGAAACACTTACAAACTCATGAAATGTATCAATGTTGATTGAAACACTTACAAATTGATGAGATGTATCAATAGTAATTGAAACACTTGTAAATTGATTAAATCTGTCATTGCTGATTGAAACACTTACAAATTGTTGAAATCTATCAATGCTGTTTGAGAAACTTAGAAATTGATGAAACTTATCGATGCTATATGAAACACTTAGAAATTGATGAAATGTTTCAATGTTGTTTAAAACACTTACAAATTGGTGAAATGTATCAATGCTGAGGGAAACATTTACGAAATGATGAAATCTATCGATGCTGATTGAAACAATTACAAACTTACGAAATGTATCGATCCTTATTTAAATACTTGGAAATTGATGAAATGAATCTATGCTATTTGAAACAATTAGAAATGGATTAAATATACCAATACTTTATAAAACACATACAAATTGGTGTACTGTATCAATGCTGAGGGAAACGTGTACAAATTGATGAAATGTATCAATGCTGAGGGAAACATTTAGAAATTGATTAAATCTATCAATGCTTTCTTAAACACACAGAAATTCATGAAATCTGTCAATGTTGATTGGTAAATTTACAAGCTGATGAAATGTATCAATGCTGTTTGAACCTCCTACAAATTGATGAAATGTATCAATGCTGAGGGAAACATTTAGAAATTGATTAAATCTATCAATGCTTTCTTAAACACACAGAAATTCATGAAATCTGTCAATGTTGATTGGTAAATTTACAAGCTGATGAAATGTATCAATGCTGTTTGAACCTCCTACAAATTGATGAAATGTATCAATGCCGTCTGAAACACTTAGCATTTTTTTGAAATTGTATCAATGCTGATTGAACACGTACATTTAAATGAAATTCACCAATGCAGTTTGAAACACTTAGAAATCGATGAACTCTATCAATGCCGATTGGAACAGTTACAAATTGATGAAATATATCAATGCTGTTTAAAACGCTTCCATACTAACGAAATGTATCAATCATTTTTGAAATACTTACAAATTGATGAAATTTACCAATGCTGATTGAGACACAAATTGGTAACATATCTTAATGTTAATTGAAACACTTAAAAGTTGATGAAATCTATCAATGCTGTTTGAAACACTTAGAAACTAATGAAATGTGTCAACGCTGATTGAAACACTTAGAAAATTATTAAATGTATCTATGTTGATTTAAACACTTATAAATTGACTGAAACACTAACAAACTGAACAAATGTCAAATTTGTAACGTAGCCAAACATTGTATTTGTCTCCATTTATAATACTTGAATTATTACTTGTTTCTCTTACATTCAGATCAACAAATGCCACTTCAACTCGTAAATCAATGTTTATTTGTAATAACACATTTCGTTTTAATAGCCATTAGTGGTACTTTTCTCTGCCACCTGTCTTGGGCGTGATAGATTTGATACAAATAAATATTTGATCCGTTTGGTAATATCTGCATTATTTGTACTTTATACATACCGGCACCCAGTCAACATTTCTTATTGTGTGTGAGAGAGTTATTAAAAAAAAAAAAATTATAGTTAGTGTCGAAGGATACAGATCAACGACTTTCCAAACTTTGAACGCTTGAATTAATCTAAGTTTTAACAGAAGACGACCACAAATTGAGCCTATCAGAACTGCCGCTTAAAATGATCTATATTTCTAGCCAATTTGTGCATTCATATATTGCATTTGTGCATTGCATTGTTTTTATATTATTTAGGAAAATTTAATTTTTATTTATTTATTTATTTATTTATTTATTTTGCGATGACACATAAAATGAGACTAGTAATTTGTGCAAACAAATATTATGCATGCAATAATGGGAGGTCACTTTACTCATTTAGTATTCATAGTTAACCTCTTTGTTTATTATTATTTCTGGAATTGAGACATTTATTAATTCAGGTTGCTTTGTACCTTCTTTGTATAGAATCCGTCCTAAAATATTACAGCAGTGTTTCAATATTGATAAACGTCGGAAATCAAATTTAATTCCAGAACAAAAGAAGCTCAGAAGCCTTTGCAAACAGTTTTCTGACTTTATAACTACAAGTACTCGCTGTCCTTGGAGGTAAGGTGTAAAACAAATCGAAGGGATTAGAACTAGTGTTGTCATGAAGGAATCCTCTGACAACTCTGTGCATTAACATACAGCACATGAAAGGATTATTTCGAACGCGGGGTGAATAAGCAAACACGGAAGTCAGTAATGCGGAACAAAAATATTGTATTCTCTTCCAAAGGATTAACAACTTCTGCTTTGAACAATTGCTATTGAAGTAACTCGCATGTATAACATTCTTTCTAGTTAAAGTTTTACTGGGAACATACTTCAGACTTTGAATGCATACATGTGCCAAAATAGTAGAGCTTTATTCACAGAAAGCAATTAAAATAAAAAAGTATTTAAAAAAAATTGAAATAGACATTTGCATTTTCCTTTTTTACAATTTAATATTCCTAATGTTCTTTGTTTTTGGACATATCCGCAAAATTCCGCTTTTATGCATTTAATTTTCAAGGTTTAAAATTTTCCTGGTAAATGGTGGCAAAAAAAGACAAATGCGCATATTAATTTTGCTGTTGCTGCTGCTGCTGTTTGCAAGCCTTCGGAACAACACAGTAAAATAAATGAATGGTCGTGAAGCATTCTCTTTCAGTATGTATGTATGTATGTATGTATGTATGTACTACAAAATGATTGTGGGTTCAAAGATCAAATTCTTGAATTAAATTAATTTTCAAATTTTTGAGCATTCTACTAAGTTTTAGGCTCAAAATTTGGAGTTTTATACCTAAAATAGTTATAAGGAAACGAATGTCCAGCACCTTTGCATGTCCAGCAGCTTTGCATGTCCAGTAGCTTTGCATAATGCCATGCATTTAGTGCTGCGATTCAACGACGAACAAGCTATTGAAAAAAGGATCCTATTGGTAAAATGATATAATATTATGAAAGAATATAAACATTTCTTTGTGCAGGGAAAACACCTTATTCCTTGCAAATGAATCGAATGATCAATACGATTAGTTACTTGTTGGTCAAGAAAATATTTAAGTCTTACTAAAATATGTTCGACTACTTGTATCAACATTTTTGGAAGTCATAGTGTGTATCTTCCCATGAAATAATAATGATAGATCTCTTGGATTTCGCATTTCATCGTGCTTTGTAAATTGTAAAGGACGTCATAAAAAGTTTGGTTTGCTTTGCATCATAAGTTTTGTTTGATTGGCTCCATGTCGATAGAAAAGGCAGAAAATACGTTTTTGCAGAGAAAAGAGGAAGATCAGATGGTTGAACATGGCAAAATCTGGGCATCGTGGAATTTTAGGTAAGTAGCCAACTCGATAAGTGGTGGCTGTGTTTAAATAAACCATATTAGTAGCAATTGTAGTAGTAATCGTGGACTGCTAAGCAGTTGTGGTGGTGATAGTAGTAGTCATCATGTATGTAGTAATTGTAGCAGTAGTTGTAATAGTGATCTTGGACGTAATAATTGCAGTAGAAGTAGTTGTAGTAGTTGTCATCGTGGTCGTAGTAATTGTAGTAGTAGTAGTTGTAGTAGTCATCGTTTAGGTAGTAATTGTGGTAGTAGTAGTAGTAGTAGTAGTAGTAGTAGTGGGCGTAGCAATCGTAGTAGTAGTAGTAATTTTGGACGTACTAATTGTAGTAATAGTAGTAATTGTTTAGGTAGTAATTGTGGTAGTAGTAGTAGTAGTAGTAGTAGTAGTAGTAGCAGTAGTAGTTAATCGTGGACGTAGTAATTGTAGTAGTAGTTATAGTAGTATTATTTGTAGTAGTAGTCATCTTAGACGTAGTAATTGCAGTAGAAGTAGTAGTTGTAGTAGTAATCATCATGGACGAAGTAGTCGTAGTAATCGTAATAGACATAGTTATTGTAGTAGTCGTACTAGACATGGTAATTATAATAGAAGTAGTAGTCGTCATGGACATAGTAATTATAATAGTGATAGTAGTAGTCGTCATGGACACAGTAATTATAGTAGTAGTTGTAGTAGTAGTAGTCGTCATGGACATTGTACTCACAGCAGTACTAGAGGTAGTCGTCATGGACGTAGTAATTTTTGTAGTAGTAGTAGCCATCATGGACGTAGTAGTAGTAGTAGTAGTAGTAGTAGTAGTAGTAGTAGTAGTAGCAGTAGCAATTATCCTCAAACGTAAGGAAATGGCTTGATTGCAGTTTGACTAATTGGAATAGTAGTAATAGCGGTGGTAGTAGTAGTAATAGCAGCAGTTCTTGTTGCTACTGAAGCAACAAGAATAAAAGAAAAGGTTGTTATAGATACTGATGTAGCTGATTTTGATAAGTTTTAGTTTTTTAGCAGAAACAGTTTATCTGAAATCATCAGTATTTGCTGATAAGTTTGGTGTCAGACACTAACAACATTCATTTGTTGTCACACTTGTTATATCTATTATCGACTATAGATAGGAACAGTCTTAAGACTTTCACTCAGCGAAAATGTTTATCAGCCTCTGTCACTCTTCCATTAGTGGTTGCTGTGTCTTCTATGAGGGAATCTATCTATCTATCTATCTATCTATCTATCTATCTATTCTGCATCTCATCTGTTCCGCAAATGTAACTGTACCGAAAATTTGTTTGACCGAACAACAATAAAACAGACCATACAATACAGGGACCTCACAATGAAACAGACCATATAATACATGGACCACACAATGAAACGGACCATACATTACATGGACCATACGATAAAACGGACCGAATGTATACATGTATAGGCTGCTAAGTATTGTGCATGAAAATGCTTCAAGGTATGTTAACTACTTAAATCTTTGTGGTCAAGCGATAAAATACCGGTATTCAGCAATTACTCCATCCCCCATCCCCACCCCCACCCCCAGGAAAGAGGAAACACGTCCCCGTCCCCCCCCCCTAAAAAAAAAAAGAAGAAAAGGAAAGAACGAAATAGCGGAGTTATAACGGTTTAACGGTGCATATAGCAAATTTTCAATAATATTTCTTCCTCTGAAACCAACAAAACTTAGTTCTTCTCATACATATGAAACTAAGATCTTCAGATTTAGACAAAGACTCTGGTTCAAAGAAAATATTTCACATTCCGTCATACATCCATAAGAGGGTGTTGCGATCTTTTACGGATAAGACATATCCGTTAGATCTTTCGTACACTATAGGTTAGGATAAAACAGTCGGAATAAATCACTTAAATAAAACACATGACTCTCACATAACAAAATCGTTGTTTTCTCTACAAATAATAGAAAGGATGGTATTAGTAATTTTGGAAAAATATATTTAAACAAAATATGGTCAAACGACTTTAAGGCTGAGTTTAAAATGTACCGGATTATAGCGTCTGGTATCGTTTTAACGTGGTATTCTGTCGAGTTAAAGCCAAAACATCGTTATATTGTCACACAATAAACGGAAATTTAATTTGATCTATTTTCTTTGTTCACAGCTTTTGTCTAGAAATATAAGTATTTAGCATATAAGCGAATATTTGTATAACAGTAAACGCATTGAATATACGTTCATCTACACTCCTCACATTCATCTTATCAACACCTCTTCCTCCCCTTTTCCATTCCCCGAGTCACTCAAAAAATGGACTTCATTTAGTAGACCGAAATGAAGTATGCAAAGGTAAAATATTTGATACTAAAATTGAAAATGAATAGATTTCAATCAATAAGTACCTTATGGTATTAGCAACCAAGTGACCATGCATCGATGCCAATATCATCCCTAATAACAGGCAACTAAAAAATTGCAGATTTCAAAACGGGCAAAACCATTCTTCATAAGGTATTGGTTTCTTTGTGTTTTACATAATATGATAGTAATGTACACATCATTTTGTCATATATATGTTTGTACCTTAAAACGTCTAATAACTACTTTCTACACGCACACACACACACACACACACACACACACACACACACACACACACACACACACACACACATGCATTACGTTGCTCTCAAATTCTATTTTATAATACAAATTAACCAACTTGAACACAAAGGTAAAATGTTTGATACAATCTGACAATAATCAGATTCGATATGTGCACTATGACATTATGGCATTAACAACTCAATGACAATTCAGTTATATCCTCCCTAAATAGCTGGCAGCTCATGTGCAGCAAATTGCACATTGAAAAACAGGCAACACTAATACGCGCTTCGTCTATGACACTTATTGCCGCTAGGTAAGTCTATATAAAGCACCATGGCTGTTTATTTCTTACTTATTTGCGTACTGTTTACTTTGTTTCCTTTGTTTTTATTTCGTACCTTCATTCTTTGTAACACTCGAGTAATGCAAACAAGCGCTTTCCTACTGTACAAGATGAAGTAACACTTTCATTAGGTTTTTTTCCAAATATTATCACCTGTTCGACATTTAAAGAATTTACGTATATTAGTAATCACCGTTGAATACAACTAATGGTAAGATTCTTAACCTTTTATCATGATTTTCATCAGACGTAATGTCAGGATTATTCTATTTAAAAAAATGAATCAAGCAGAAGCAAAAGTATTTCTGAAACGTCATCAATATATTGGAGTAAGGTTTTCAAGAAATTGTTTACATCCGTTTATCTTGGTATTTGCTTACAGTCAGAAGTTCCAAGCTAAGAGGTTCAGAAATTTGTAACAAAGGTCAAACTTTACTTAATACCAACCCTGATCTAAATTTTCATAGTGTACGAGAAAGTGTTTCATAATTAACGTATTCCTGTTCGATGATGACTAGTAGTTCATTTACGTTTGCTTGTTTAATGTAAGCCATATATAGTTTAATTGTTGGTTGTAAATTTAAAACTTGTCCTCGACACTAAAAGCAAAATTTCTCAGACTTTGTAACTTTAATCAACGACTTATTGGGTGTTCCCTTGTAATCGCTTGAGATCAACGAGTTTGAAGGCTGTAGAAAAGTACTCAATACAACCGATATCCTCAAACCAAACTGATCTATCTCTGGTATGTATTTAGTTACTACATAGATATCCCCTGAGCTAAACATAATAACTATTCACATTACTCCACCACCACCATCAATGCCATCACCACCATCACCAGCACCACTACCATTAACGTCAACAAATTCATATTTTTCTTGTTTTATTCTCATATTTGGTCTTACAAGTATAGTGTATTGTATGTTTAATTTACACTGTGTACTTATTTTTGGTGGTCCTTGATTGAGGATTAAAAAGGAGTTTCTATATACCTGACTTTTGTCATTATAGATTTTTCCACTATGACTTTTGTCATCATTATAAGTGGTAAATAAGATGTTTACTAGAATCTGAGTTCTCCGTGGAAATGATTAGTTTTCCAGAACATTCTATTGCGACTTAGGTCAAGAGAAATATGTATAAATAGAGGTTTGGTAAATAATTATCAACTCCTGTTTTAAAATCAGTCTGTGGAAAAATTCACAGTTGTGTTCAGATATAATTTGAGATGAATTATTTATGTATAGTATTCACTGGAACTACAAAGTGTTCATTTACTTTCCGGACAGAAAACACTACTTTGGAATTATTGAGAATTCATTCAAAGACATTTTTGATTGTATCATTATGGTACAACAGGACTTAAAAGACTATTGGAATTAATTTGGAACATTCTATACTTTTGGACTTGTGCTAGAACATTTAGATTATATGGGATTTATTTCACAATACTGTAAGTGTCTCTTAAAATTTCGCATTGTAACTTAGACAAATAAATTATTTATTGATTTTACTAAGCTTGTTAGCTTAGTTTCTCACTGTTATATCGTTTAAGATAGAGAGTCGTATCAACGGTAACAGGTATCTGCTGTAAATGTATATAAGTTCTTGTTTGACGTTGCTGTAAATGCCTGTAAGTTCCTGTTTGACGTTGCTGTAAATGCCTATAAGTTCTTCTTTGACGTTGCTGTAAATGCCTATAAGTTCTTCTTTGACGTTGCTGTAAATGCCTATAAGTTTTTGTTTGACGTTGCTGTAAATGCCTATAAGTTCTTGTTTGACGTTGCTGTAAATACCTATAAGTTTCACCTTGCTGTAAATGCCTATAAGTTCTTGTTTGACGTTGCTGTAAATGCCTATAAGTTCTTGTTTGACGTTGCTGTAAATGCCTATAAGATCTTGTTTGACTTTGCTGTAAATACCTATAAGTTCTTGCTTGACGTTGTTGTAAATGCCTATAAGTTCTTGTTTGACTTTACAGTATATGCCTATAAGTTCTTGTTTGACGTTGCTGTAAATGCCTATAAGTTCTTTTTTGACGTTGCTGTAAATGTCTATAAGTTCTTCTTTGACGTTGCTGTAAATGCCTAGAAGCTCTTGTTTGACGTTGCTGCAAATACCTATAAGTTTGACGTTGCTGTAAATGCCTATAAGATCTTGTTTGACGTTGCTGTAAATGCCTATAAGTTCTTGGTTGACTTTGCTGTAAATACCTATAAGTTCTTGTTTGACGTTGTTGTAAATGCCTATAAGTTCTTGTTTGACTTTACAGTATATGCCTATAAGTTCTTGTTTGACGTTGCTGTAAATGCCTAAAAGTTCTTTTTTGAAGTTGTTGTAAATGTCTATAAGTTCTTGTTTGACATTGCTTTTAAGGCCTATAAGTTCTTGTTTGACGTTGCTGTAAATGTCTATAAGTTCTTGTTTGACGTTGCTGTACACACCTATAAGTTTGACGTTGCTGTAAATGCATATAAGTTTCTGTTTGACGTTGCTGTAAATGCCTATAAGTTTGACGTTGCTGTAAATGCCTATAAGTTCCTGTTTGACGTTGCTGTAAATGCCTATAAGTTCTTGTTTGACGTTGCTGTAAACGCCTATAAGATTGACGTTGCTGTAAATGCCTATAACTTCTTGTTTGACATTGCTTTAAATGCCTATAAGTTCTTGTTTGACGTTGCTGTAAATGCCTATAAGATCTTGTTTGACGTTGCTATAAATGCCAATAAGTTCTTGTTTGACGTTGCTGTAAATGCCTAGAAGTTCTTGTTTGACGCTGTTGTAAATGCCTATAAGTTCTTGTTTGACGTTGCTGTAAATGACTATAGTTCTTGTTTGACGTTGCTGTAAATGCCTATAAGTTCTTGTTTGACGTTGCTGTAAATGCCTATAAGTTTGACGTTGCTGTAAATGCCTATAAGTTCTTGTTTGACGTTGCTGTAAATGACTATAGTTCTTGTTTGACGTTGCTGTAAATGCCTATAAGTTCTTGTTTGACGTTGCTGTAAATGCCTATAAGTTTGACGTTGCTGTATAAATGCCTATAAGTTCTTGTTTGACGTTGCTGTAAATGCCTATAAGTTCTTGTTTGACCTTGTTGTAAATGCCTATAAATTCTTGTTTGACGTTGCTGTAAATGCCTATAAGTTTTTGTTTGACTTGCTGTAAATGCCTATAAGTTCTTGTTTGACGTTGCTGTAAATGTCTATAAGTTCTTGTTTGACGTTGCTGTAAATGCCTATAAGTTTGACGTTGCTGTAAATGTCTATATGTTCTTGTTTGACGTTGCTGTAAATGCCTATATGTTCTTGTTTGACGTTGCTGTAAATGCCTATATGTTCTTGTTTGACGTTGTTGTAAATGCCTCTAACTTCTTGTATGACGTTGCTGTAAATGCCTATAGTTCTTGTTTGACGTTGCTGTAAATGCCTATAGTTCTTGTTTGACGTTGCTGTAAATACCTATAAGTTCTTGTTTGACGTTGCTGTAAATGTCTATAAGTTCTTGTTTGACGTTGCTGTAAATGCCTATAAGTTTGACGTTGCTGTAAATGCCTATAAGTTCTTGTTTGACGTTGCTGTAAATGTATATAAGTTCTTGTTTGATATTGCTGTAAATGCCTTTAAGTTCTTGTTTGATATTGCTGCAATATTGTATATACACTTGTCGTTTATCGTCTCGTTAGAAAATGTTTAAATATTTGCATTATTGTGCCTTTATTAATCACATCAGCCACATTATAAAGGTAAATATTATTGTTGATGAGGAGAGATCTCGAAATAAGGTTATTTTTGTTGCTCTATCCTCTAAAACTCTTGGTTGATGTTATGTACTTTCCACTATGACGTTTGCAAGTATATACAGTTAACATCAGGTAGGTGAGAAAAATCAATTTTGTCTTTATTTCCTGATCTCTGCTGTTTATTGTGCGTGATACCAAAGTATAGAAGGATGAACAAACATTGGCTGATAAAGCACCAAAGGCAATGAATATGTTTATTTGGAATTTGATAAAAATGATGCGTAAATTATGATGAATGTTTGAAACTTCTTGATATTTATGCTGTTCTAGTTTGAATTTACGCATCAAAGATATGGGGCTTTCACTAGGCTGACGCCTTTGAACGTGTACAACGAACACTTTTAAAATAATTGTTGAATGTAATATTTCCTTTTGGCGTCGTGTATATGGTGAACTTGGAAGAATCCAACTTAAATATTTAACACTGGTTAAGTTAGTTAAATATTGGTTTTGAATGAAAAATTCTCCAAATAGTACACAGAGCAGTGCATATAAGCAGTTATATATTGAAAATGATTCAAATAATATTATCATGTTGCTGATGATGGCGCTATTAAATGGCTGAGCACGCACTGCACACGATAATAACAATAATCAGTTGGATTACACTCCAAACAAGATTTGGCATTGGATTTTTCCTGATTCTGTAAATTGCTCAAAGTTTATTCCAATTTTTAAAAAATGAGTTATAGATGTTTTTATATCAGACTGGAATAATATATTACAAAATTATAACAAACAATCTCAAGATAAACATATAAAAACTGACTTCGGCTTCGAAGAAGATTATTTCAAACGCTTGTGTAACCATAAACATCGATCAGCTTTGACAAAAGTCTGAGTGTCTTCCCATATTCAGAGAATTTAAACAATCGCTCCGGTGGCCTAAGTGGCTATAGCGTCCGCCTCAGATGCGGGAAGTCGCGGGTTCGAACCCCGGTCGAGTCATACCAAAGATACTAGCACCTGCCTCGCTTGTCGCTCAACATTAAGAGGTTAGTGTTAGGACTGGTCGGCCCGGTGTCAGGCAGAATTTAAACTGGGAGACGTGGAAGCAATAGAATAGATAAAAGTAAGTGTATGTTCTGTCTGTCAACTAGCAGCGGCCTTAGCAAACGCGGAGCCCAATTTGCATCATTTCTGCGGGGCCCATTGGATTTACGCGCGGGATCCCCTGTGAGCACGGCATTTGGAAATAACTTTTAAACAAGTTTTATATGATACTGAACTTAAAATTTGCATCCATCGCTTCAAAATTACTTTCTCTCTATAGATATGTTTTAAAACGCGCGGGGCCCGTGTGAGCGCGGGGCCAGATTGGGCCAAATCGGTTCAATCGGCCTATGGCCGGTCCAGCAGTCAAACATGATATTGAAGATGAATATTATTTTCTTTTAATATGTCCTGTGTATACCAGCTTACGTGTAAACCTAATTCAAAAGTACTTTTGGAATAAACCGTCCATGCACAAGTACATTGAATTATTAACCTCTACTAACAAGAAAATAATATATTCACAAGTACAATTTGTATATGAAGCGTTTAAAATAAGAGATAGATTATTATTTCTATAGTAATTTATTACAAAAGATTGTATATATTTATCTATCCTCTCCTTTCCAGCTAATGACGATTATCGTTTTGATTTTCTGTTTAAAGTTGTTCAGAAATCATTTGATAACCATGCAATATCTGTAATATTTACTCTATGAATATGTACATGTGTATGATAATAAACTATTGAACTACTGTAAAGCGCAAACACAATGACAAGGAAAATACAGATCCATGTACATTACAATGCATCGGCAAGGCCGACAAGGGGGGGGGGGGGGTCAACCGGGGGTATATCCCCGATCCTGTGCATCGCTGGCATAGTCCGGTTAAATGATGATTCAATAGAGGTCCAAAGTGAAGACCAAATTACATTCTGGTGATGCTTTTAGCATAGAAATTTATGGTCCTCTGTAAAGTCAATAAAAGAAGATAAAATGCAGCTCGTCTGCGTCACACATGGTATTGTAAAGCCCATCAAGAAATTTTGTTTCTTCAAATCATTGAATTCAAGTGATTATTTTCTCAGAAAATACAAAAGTAATCTGATAAAGTTCTTGGATAGAGGTATTCACTGGAATTTATAGTGAATTCAGATCTGGAAATATCTTATTGTGATTCAACAAAAGACTGTTGGCACTTCAACACTCTACAAGCTACCACGAACACATCATCGCCGTCAGTTTTTTAATTTATTCTGGACTTGTACTGAATTTTATTCAGGACTTCAAATTATTAAGACTTGTGTCATTAATTTATGGATTATTTTTTTTGGTGGTTATTTCTCAATACCGTAAGTTCTTTTTTCTCATTTTCACTTTGTATTCTAGGGAAATAAATTATTTGTTAAATTTTACAACGCTTGTTGCCTTTCACTCTTTTCTTTTACTTATTTTAAGAGCATAGACTCGTAACACTAGATATTGTGGGCAATGGGCTTCCTGCCGCCATGATTCATCTCACTTCAAACCATCAACTTAAGTATTTGGAGAATATTCTTTTTATATCGAACGCCTGTTCACTGCTTATAGATTTTGTTGAGTCGAAAGTACCATCTAATATATCATCCAGATCCAATATACACGTTTTCAAGATTTTACTGATATTTTAGAGAAACTTGATGGCACCGAAGCAACAGAACTAGACGAAATTTCACCACCCCCACCCCCCAACCCCCTCCAAAGTATCAGTCCAAGTTCCAATTCCTACAATTGCTAGCTTGATAAATACAGTATTGCTGATGGAACTAATCTGAAAGTACCCAAAGTGTTCCCAGCCCATAAACAAGGTGATAAATTGCAATTACAGACTCATAAATTTTATCAACCTTGTCTAACAATTTAAAAAAAAAAAAACGACACGCATTTCCTTTCATCTTAGCCTGTCTTGACAGAAATATAATCTTCTATCCTGCAAAAACATAACGTTTTAACAATGTTACTGTAAGGTTGCGATTTGGGAACTTTGGGAAATAACGAGCAAGCGCAGTTATTAAAATAGTATGTGAACATAATTTTAATTGTCCTCTGATCTAAACAATGTAGAAAATCACAAACAACACGTATATATTCATTGATTATAATAGTTGTGTGCAATCAATAATGTAATTTTTAATAATATTTGACGTTATTACAACGTTGTACCACTGTTCTTATTCATATTACATTATGAGACGGAACAATCGTTAGTGGGGTACTATCGTTGTTTGGTAGATTTTTTTTTTTTCCTTTTTATTTTCAGATGAAATAACTGAAGTCGGAAAATATTATATTTGTCACCTGCCATGATTTTTTTGACGAATCTACGAACCAAAGTTTCTAGGCCTTCCTGTACCGGTAGAACAACGTCTGTAGCGGATGCGTGGAATTATTTCCTGTTTCAACTGTTTTGAAAACTCAAAGTATGTAAATCAACCAATAAATCCATAATTCGTGCTTTTAGTTGCATGATACATAGGTCCTTTATTATTGTTCTACCATGTCTATCGACGCTTACTTGCACACGTAAACGCCATGCTGCATCACGCGCATGTTAGGCGGTACCATTGTCAAAAAATGACAGTTAGACGTATCTGCCAACGTGCTCAAACTGTACACGAACTGATATACTCTTTGGCGTATTTCTGAGACCTTTTATCTGCCTGGTGATAAATACACTTTATTGACAGACTGATTTGTGCATTTGTGCAAAGAAAAGTAGCTAGGATATAGTGTACTGTCGATGTAAATAACCTCGAATTAACGTTTTGGAATTGCACATGCGCTTGACCAAAATATAAATTAAAAAATCAGCAAAAATAAAATGAAATAAATTAAAAACGAAATTTTAAGGAAATATCTATATTTAGACAGGTGTATACATGTTGTTATTCATAAATATAGAAAGGAAATGCATATTAAAAGATAATTTAATTTTGATAATTACAAGCATTGATTGAGCGGTACAATAGTTGGTTTTAAATAACACTATACTGGCATTTTTCAGTGGAAATTAAATATCTGAGATTTCTGTTAAGTATCCACCACGCCATACATGAATAACATGTCATCAGCTATAAAATCTATTCGCAAAGTAATGACATGAAATGCGACTTGGAGAGATCAAGAGGCGTGATTGGAGATTTACAAAGATTTCTAGAACATTTTCAATCAAATGAGTAGAAATTGTAAATCGTATTACACGTAATACACGTCTAGAATTTAATAGTTATACTGTACTAAACTAGGATTTGTAAAGAGTGATGATGAAATATGGAAAATATTATTACCATTGTCGTGAAAGAAATTACAGAAAACAAATTGTTTTGAAGCATGCTTTTCGCGTCATTTGACATCATATTAT
>JAECUM010012903.1:0-53281 GCA_016617855.1 Megalonaias nervosa
ATATATATATATATATATACATAGTTATTCTTTGCATGCTGATATGAGATACATTTTTAGGTTTTATGTAGACTAATCTAGATGTGTTTAGAAGAAGCATGTGCATTTTTGACAGAAAAGCTTTGTTGGTATTTACATTCACGTTACACGAGTCACATCTACGACGAGTCTATTACAGTCGCTTAAGAATAATACTGCGTCAATACTTGACTGGTTCCTTTACATTGTTTCTACCATCACGACAATGACAGGAAAAAAGTCTACCGAAAATCAACAGCATCGAACCGAAAATTATTAATATAGGCACACTGAGAAAACCAATTTGGAAAGTAAGGACCGAATTATGAGCCATGAAAGTCCAATTCCGCTCTGTCAATATTTTCATTGTGTGTTTAAAATCATGCAAAATACACACATTTCCAGGTTATGGTCCCTTTATTAACATCATACAAAGGACTTCAATCGTTTCAAACGACATAAAAGTCGATTCTTTATCCTTAGAAGCTTAGGACTGTTACTAAAGGTAAAATCGGCACTTCTTTAAGTCATCGAAGTCCCTCACGTTATGCACGGTATCTGTTCACCTAAAAAAGAACATTTAGAGAAAGAAAAACAAAAGCATACAAAGCAGAAACAAAAACAACCAAGCATTCAAAACTAAACAAAAAAAATCTCTAAACAAAACTAATCAAAAGCGAAGCGAATGTTACATGCCAAAATATACGTTAAAAGAACACCACATAATCAAGTTGGAGTTTACCATAGGCTTTTAGCGACGTATTGGATTGAAAGTTCACTGTGTCTGAACTATATTATATTCATTTTGGCTTTACACATCTACTCTTTACCCAAAGTAATACATGATGAAAATAGAGAAATTAGACTACTTGTGTAAAGCCATTTCAAAAAGCAATAAATAAGGTATATAATAAACAATACATCAACTTTGCGAACGTTCTGTACGATGTTAATTTCCTGAAATACATTTCTGTTGGGATTGTGGTCATATTCACATTCTCAGTCTGTATAATTAATCTCATTAATCTCTAGCGACGTCTCACAACTGTGTTATTTGAGCTCAGACCTAGGTTTCTTCAAAGAATAGCAATATAATTACGTGAACGCTTTCGTGTGAAGCTGCATGACAATAGATAACATAATATTTACTTAGAAATATATTATAACTTTTAACATTGTGTTTACAATTTAATCGGTCGTTTACAAAAGATCAAATGTAACAGAGAGTGCAGTAACTGTAAAGTGTCAATCTCCTGCAAGAATATTAAGCCAAAATCACTTTACAGAGTTATGTAGTTTGGAATCCATAGTAATGATAAACTGAATATATTTTTACACCACACACGCACGCACGCACGCACGCACGCACGCACGCACGCACACACACACACACACACACACACACACACACACACACACACACACACACAAGCCACTGCCATTCTAACCGTGAAAATAAAGTATCACTAAATTGTTTCACAAGATAATTATCAGGTATCAATGATTCTATTTGATATAAATTCTTAAAGAAGATGAGATTTTGTGTCGAATACTTCACGAGTATAATCTGAGAGGCTCTCCGATGAGGGGAGATCACCATTTTCAATGCTGGACTGGAACGTCTATGAATTCTCGTTCTTAAACAAAATCGGCAGGCTGTTCCTTTGATAGTTGGTAAAACTCATTCAGCTTGGGTTGCCTTGGTTTTCTTGGTCAGTTGATGCGACTATTTTAGGCCTGTGTCACCAAATCTTGTTCTTTCAATTGCTTATTCAAGTAAATCCAGTACCATTCATGTGTTGTCACTGAACCGCTAAGTTGATAAATGGCGACTTGTAAGGGTGGCGGATAATAAATGTCCTTGGGAAAGGAACTTCACTCAGATTCCCTCCATATGATATAGCCAATAATGTGAAAAAACTTAAAAGTGTCAATAAAACTAACAAAATAAATTCAGAATGCTTGCAATTTTACAACCTTACTTACAGACTTCTTCCTTGTTTCCCATTCCAGGCATTAAAGATCAATCAAAAATTGTTTTCATGAATCTTAAAAGATTTTATCAATATTTTTGTGATTTTTACTTCCTTTACCTATTTGGCTATGTTTGGTAAATCAGTCTTCTTTAAAAATAAAGACAAGGTATTAATGGTTGACATGTTTTTTTGTGTGTTCCTGTCAGTGATTTACATGCTGTTGCAATTTAGCTTTTGAATTATAAATCTCTTTTTCATATCGTATCTTGGTTTCCTGTTATGTTCAATAATATATTTTTCTTTTTATATTTCACTGACGTCTTGGCTTTCCATATTGTTTTATTTTCTTTCCCACTATCTTTGTTTCATCTCGTTATTCTTGTTCTCATTAGATATTAAAGAAAACCCAAAGTGAAACAATAAATCCACTTTTCAGTGTTTATTGAATCGTTAATGATCAATTAATTTGTTTACTATGTCGTGAATACTGCTGAACTTACTGTTGGCAGATTTTACTATTTCATCATATTTTACCAAATTCTTGTAGTCCAGATTTTCCACAAAATATTTTGCAAATATCCTGTCAATGTTGAAAAAATCTATTAAAAGCCATCAGAACAACTGTTCCTGCAAGACATTATCCGGCTACTGTATTATCATACCATTTGAAACTATTGCCACACAATTTTCTTCTCTCAACTCTATTGATTTCTTTGAGCAAATCATTTTGATCTCCTTACCTGTCTGAAATATGAAACTAATACCATTAATGTCTATAGGCGGTGTGGGATATAACTTATTTTCGTATTTAAAATATTGAATTATTTCTCTTTATTATTGACATTTCAGAATTTAAAATGTCCGGAGTTGACAGATTTATTTTACCTGACAGTGTTTTGGGTGTTATACATAATTGTTGAAAAGATCTGACTTCTAGTTTGCACAGTCTATATTAATATATACAAACTCTCCTCTCACACAAATACACATACACCGACAGAAGCAAAGAAAAATATACGTGTGTGTTAGCTCTCATCAACAAAAATAGGGTGTCACTCAAACTTGAAAATATTATGTCGCCTGTAGTATTCTGCAAAAAAGGGTCCACATTTTCTCACACGTTTACTTTGTTGTACAGCTTTGCTAAATATTGTTACACATTTAGTGGTAAGAAACAATATTTTTGTAGCTTGAGAAATTCGGTTGCTTGCAAGCAGAGCAGATATATGAATTATATATTTTGCAATCAAAATGAAAAAGAATGTATCAGTTCACCAAATTTGTCATTTGCAAAACATTTCTTTTCAAAATTATAATATTTGGCATATAATTCTTTATCCATGCAGTAGGGATTTCCAAAACTATTTAATCACTGGACAATCATAAAATAGCTGTTGATATTTTTAACTTATTGTTTACAAAACGTATATTTATCACCAAAAATATAATTTATTATTTCCACAATTTCAATTGTTCTCATAATTATGTTATGAATTTAAACTTAAAAGGCTACTGTTTGGGGATTTTTGGTGCATTTCCTTGCTAAAATTAATTTTTTTCCAGGTTTGATCATTTATGTGGCACCTTAATTGTCTTGATCATAATGTATGCGTCCCATAAGATATATTTGTTCGACTCTTTACCAGATATTATTATACAGATTTTAAATGCCTATCTGTAACGAGTAAATTATGTTTGTGAATTTACATATATAAGGGCGTTTTCATTCTTAATATAATTATTTATTTGTCTTTTCCAGTGACCAGTTATTTTTGTGATAATTGAGAATATTCAAAAAGAATTTTAGTGCGTGCCTTTTGACGTAATGCTTCAAAACTTAATAATAATCCCTGAATATCTAAAGATTTTGACATGTTATACCGTTTGCTTGCCACTTTGTGTAGATATGAAAATATTAATATCAAGAAACTAAGAATATCATAAGACAAATATTCTTCCACTAACGAGGGCTCTTTCTCTATCTTGCTAAGGCAAGAATAACATCTTGCCAAAATGTACTACTAATACATTTACAAATATCTGTTAATTTTGTCTCCCCTAACTTTTAAAATTTGCATGCCTCTAAGACTTTTCCAAAAAAAGAACATGTTTTATAACCATACGCTGCCAAAGTCCCTCAGTCGAAGTGATCTTCGTGTGCTGAACAAACGACTGAACATGAATCATGCCTAGACCATCGTCTGTATCTGGGGCTATAATTAATCTCTTTCACTCTCTTCGGTTCAACCGCTCCAAATAAATTTAACAAATATTTTATTCAGTTCAATCAAACAAATATAAAAAAAACCTATAGCAGTGTGATGATTTGCCATGAGAGTGTGGGAGTGCAGAATCATCAGCAAATTGTTCAAAAAAAGAAACAAATAATTATCGATTTACTCCAAAGAAACGTGAGTACGAGTTATGATAAAACCTTATTCTGTGATGTATACATATACACATACATACATTAAAGATTGGAAGATTATTCGTGTTAATGCTAATGCATGTATATATACAAATATTGAAGGTTCTGAGATTATTTATGGATGTTCATCTGGGTATTAATAACTTCTAATACTGGCCAGTTCTGGCAGTGAGTAAAAAAACAAAAAACAGCAAAGAAGGAAAGAAACCTCTAAATATTGGATTGACCCGTTTGAAGCAGAATCTTGTCAGTGCCTATGTTAATTATTATTTTACCTTCATAGCAATAACAATATATTTAAAATTATCGTCATCATCATCGTTATCACTAACACTGTCATTTCTGTCTACTAGAGACAATAAATGACCATTGACTTTTGTTATATCTGAAACATTCCTCTTCCACAACCGCTCCGGTGGCCTAAAGTGGTTAGAGCGTCCACCTCGGACGCAGGAGGTCGCAGGTTCGAACCTCAGCCAAAGACTTATAAAAATGGTACTAGCAGCTGCTTCGTATTGCGTTCAGCATTATGAGGTTAGTGTATAGACTGGTCGTCCTGTTGTCAGAGTAATATGACTGTGTCTGAAATGATGCATGATTCATGTTTGTGGCATGATACTCCACTGCTAGAGATCACAATAAACTGCCACACTGCATACATCGTAGCGATAAGACTAAAAGTGTTAATACTACGTTAAACTTTCTAAATCACACACAAGCGCGCGCTGTTCTGCAATCGACAGTAGTAAAGGAAAATAGGACTTCTAGATTTAATGACCTTTAACCCTCCCACCAACCCCTCTATCAGAACATATTTGTAACAAACCTGCAGCTTGACTCAAAACAGGCTAGAAAATATATTTATCAGGAGAAGACCCTCTCCACTCCAAAACGATCATATTTGTATTAACCAGGCTTTCTAGATTTTAAACCCCTTCTATTTGTCAGAGAAAAACACCCTCCCCTATTTTATACATGTTTTCTGTCTAAACAGAGACTGCGGCATTGCAATCGATAAATGTACATTGTTCTCTGCCTGTGAGACTGCAGTGTTGCGATTGATAAATTCCTAGACTATGGATGATGCAATATTATGCAATAAGAATCTTCTGGAAAGATGATGCAATATTGTGCAATAAGAATCTTCTGGAAAGATGATGCAATATTGTGCAATATTACAACTGCGCAATAAGAATCAGCACGGAGTATATAAGGCGGCCCAAATGTTCAGTCTGCAAAGATGTGCATCGCTGGGAGGATGAAAGGTAGGTGAAATTTTTCTTGAAAATTTAGGTCCTTTATTTTGACAAGAAAAAAAAATATTTATTATTTCATCCAGATTTTCAGAGGTTTAAAGAACTTCTTCGCCAATAATTAATATTTCTACAGTAGCTACCAGAAATAATTTGTCATCATGTTTATACAAATGAAATTTAATTTTCCCACTTACTTTTCGATGAGATTCAAAGAACTCTCTCATTGTTACCCTGTTGACATGATACTTATAACCTTTTGCAAAAACCTTCGAGCGGTTTAGGTCAATATTTCTTTTGGTATACTTTTCCTGACTGATTGGATTGTGAAGATTACTGTATTTTTGTCCGAGATTGTCTCTCAACTTTTTAAGATAATCAAAATATTTGCTGTCATCTGATTTAATAAGCGAGAGTTTTATTTCATCAAATTTACCAAAAGAAATACCTGAAATTTCATCATTAAATTCAAACTGTAGTGGTTGGCCGTTAATCATCAACACCTTAACGTTACTATTAACTGCATCAGCTAACGTTAAATTTTCAAACATTATTTCTAAATTTTAGACAAAAAATGTCCAATAGCTAAAGTATTAACCCCGTCCTCGCAATAGCGTTTGTCATCAAAATTACTTAGTCCACGTTTAATAATTGTATCTGTTTCAAGTTTGTGATGATTTGATCTAATAACATTTGTTTTAATAAAGCTGACATTATTGTTTAGTGCTGCTTTAAAATCATCAAATTTCATACATTTTTTACATACCCACGAGGAATACTTTTGCTTTTTTTTTCTCAGATTATTATCATCTAAAATTACTGCATACATTTTACTTCTTAGACCGACAAATTCCTTAACTAGCTCAAACATAAATTCGTCCTTAAATTTGCCAATAACTTTCTTGTTAGCTGGATCATGAAATCCACTACTCTCCGGATGGTCTGATAAATCAGATAGGTCACGGTGGTCATAAACATTCTGATAGACATCTCACATTTTATATCATA
Organism: Megalonaias nervosa; assembly: GCA_016617855.1. Lineage (NCBI taxonomy): Eukaryota > Metazoa > Mollusca > Bivalvia > Unionida > Unionidae > Megalonaias > Megalonaias nervosa. The sequence goes on from JAECUM010012903.1 coordinate 6,684, forward strand.
AACTAGCGAATCTGTATTGGTAAACAATAAGTTTGAATCTGGCCAGACTCTCGTAACAAATCCGTAGTGAAAATCGTACATCAACCACTTTGATATGTCCAATACCGACGCACCAATGTAAATAGGCTTACTTAACTTTAAATTTGTTTTTCGTCGCTGTATTGCAACAAGATTTTCATTAAATATTTTCATACTGACAAAACCGTCATCGTTAACTAATTTATTCCTGCGATTTATGTCGTTTACAATCTCAATATTTACGCGTTTTCGAATGTTCTCCATTGTCTTGCCAAATACGGAATTGTTCATAAGTTTAAAGAAGTTATTCTCAAATTCAGTCCTAGAAGTTGCGCGACGTTTGGTATTTAAATCAATATAATCTGCCATCCAACGAGATTGTTTGAATTTTAACACGCGATGAACTTTCCTTAAGACTAAGCCGTGGTCGACGGCTTGTGTTAGGTTTCTATAGTGCAAAACCTAATTCCGTTTACTGATTAAATTTGGAACTAGCTTATTAACAATCGAATTTTTCGCTGTTGTCGCTGCCTGTTGTTCAGGTGATAATAAACTATAGTCTATTACTATCGACTCTGCACAAAACGGATAATCGTTATGTAGGTTGTGCAGTGTGTCAGGATAATCGAGATCTACTTCAACAAAATAACTGACATCGGAAAAATCATTATTGATTTTTCTGGGAAGATTTTTTTTTCTGTTTCGCTAAGAAATTGATCTGGAGTTATCCAATGAAATCCATTGCACGGCATCGGCTCTGCCATTGCCCAATCATACAAATTATTAGTGTCCAGATAAATAATATAATTTGACGGTAACTTTTTATGTAATTTACCAGACATTTATTATTAGCTACTGCATATTTTTTTGATATAACGCTAATTCCGCCTCTGATACCTTTTTCAATAAAATTAAACATATCAACATCTGTCAAGAGATCCAATTCTATCTTACTTGTTTTTAGCAGAGCATCCCAAGATAGTCCTGGTGCAGAATAATACCAACAGGGGTCTAATCCATAATTTTCATGACTAACTCGACGAAAACTCTCGAAAACATCAGCTGACAATAACACATCTGTTTTCAAATATAAATCATCATAATCACCAAATGTCCTGCATCCGAATTTACTCCAAATATCTTGTGCATAACTATATTCATCATCTGATATACCTTCGCCCTTTAGCTGTGAATAAAACTTGTCTTTGTCAGGCAGAGAAGTTTCATCAAATCTGCTCCAGTCGTCTAGGTATTCATAAGGAAAGATACTTTTTTTTTGTCAGATCGACGTAGTTTTCACCAAAACAACTTTTTAGATTAATGAAATTGTTACAACCTTTTACAAGCTCATCTAGCGGAGCTGCCATAAATTGCAGACTGTCAATGAAACGTAATTTGCCAAGCGTAACGGACATATATTTTTCAAAGTTATTTGGTATACATTTTACTACATTGTTGAGTTTTAGCTTAGATTTAATTTCCTCATTGCCAAAAGCTTCTACAATGATATGACTATCATAACCACGAAAATTATGCAAAACTACAGGAATAAATTTTGGTGCATGAAATTTTAGATTGCAATTGTTATGAGCTGCTCCTCGATATTAGCCAGTTAGATGACAGTGATCTCGCATTTTATCATCACCTAACAACTTTTCGCAGATATGACAATTAACTGCATTATCAAAATCAAGTTGTTGTTTGGATGTTATTTTCATTGGAGCTGTTTTGGATAATCTGTTGAAAATTTTATTAACATCATCTATTAAATTTTTTAATAACCACACAGCCGGACTTTCAGATTCGCCACGATATAACTTTACTGGACTTGAAAAATTATCATTAGCACAACAAACTACTTTGTAGGAAACGCCGCAAGGAACATGTTGTTGTATTTTTCTTGTACTCGATTTATTTGGATCATTTTCTGCACCTGCCACAGGAACAAGTAGACACTCAAAATAACAAACGGGATACTTAGCTTATGATTATAATTTTTAAATTTTAATACTTTTTCTTTCTCTGTTGGCATTGTTATTCTTTGAACTTTAGCACAATATTTAACATGCTCTTGCAGTTTTTCATCGCTAGAAAACCCTTGTAAACATCTGTAACAGAAATATTTTTTTTCATGATACTTATTATACTGTCTGCCAACTAACCCGTTAAAGTTTTTTTATCCAGCAATAATGTCCTTTATAAAATAACAAATTTATTGTCAACTGCGTAGCATTTTCTGAAATATATCTCGGGTAAACATTTTCTCGCTCATCTAGTCCAAAAACATTTACTGAAATATTGTTCTGTTTTTCAAACTTTGGTATCTGATTTTCTGCCACTGGAAAAGTTATTCCGTCAAAATCCAACTCGTTTCTGTACGGCAAATATTTTTCAACTTGGTTGGAGTTGCAATTTTGAGGATTTCTTGCAGACAAAATTGCCCAACGAAAACACTCATAGTCAGTGTTTTTGATATTTATACATTTTTTGTTTTTAATTTTTTGAGTGAGATCAACGTAAGAACTACAGCGAAGTACGTTAGATTTTGCTGTGTGAAATAAAACTTCTTTTATCATTTCAAATTTCCAACTTGATCCAGATGAAGTAAATTCCTACAATTTTTTCCAAATTTCTTGGTGTATTTCATTGGCAACTGTGGCAGTATTTGTTCCAGTTAATATATTTCGTGATTTAGCTGTTAAATATGGCTCGGCAATTTCACTATCGAAATTTGTATTTTCAAAAATTATATCAAGTACATCTTTTTCGATTGCATGTAACTTCGATAAAATTACATGATATTGCACTATTAGCTTGATACTTTTGTGAACTGCAAGTTCTTGAACTATAACAGGTTGCAAAAGATGAAATAAATTTGTGGAGTTAAAATTTGCTAAAACATTTTGATTATCAACTTTATAGCTTTTATCATAGCCAGAAAATGCACTAGCAATTTTTTTCAACATTTTCTGATAGGCTCTTCTTGGCAATATCTCGCAATTTTACAATTATATATAATATTTTTATATTCAATTGGTTTCTGTTTATTTTTCAATTAGAAATATAATTCTTTTATATGTATAATGTTAGAAAATATAACAGCAGAGGAACAGGAAGAATATCACGTTCACCCAAAGTACAACTTATATGCAGGCAACGCACTTGGTTCGGTTATTCACGTCGGATATAGACGACCTTTTGGTAAATTAACTCCAGTTGGAATAATAATAAATGTTAAAGGAGATAACACAGATAGAATTGAAATGTTTAGAAAAGATTTGATTTACACGTTATTTTGTGATGATATACCAGACGGACAGCGAGTGTATCATGTTAACTGATGACAATATTGAAAATTTAGCATTGCAAGATGAGTTTCAGTCTCATTCTGTGTTTGATTTGTATGAAGCTGACGATCGCGGTATTATACGAAATAGAAAAACAAAAAAAAGTTGTTGGAAGGTTGAATAAGTTATGTTGGTTATTTACGTATGTTGGTACGTGGTACTAAAACTGATCAAGTTAATTATATGTCACATAGGTTTATTTATGAAACTTTTAACGGCACTATTCCAAATGATTTAGTTATTGATCACATTAACAAAATTAAGACAGACAATGGTCTAGAAAATTTAGATTTAGTAACACAAAGAGAAAACACACGACGTGGAGACGTTGGTGACGTTAATAATTTTAAAAATCCAAAAGCAATTACCTCAACAAATTTAGAAACTGGAGAAAAAATGAAATTTAAGTCTATAACAGCTGCTGGAAAATATCATAAAATTGATTCTCGTGTAGTACAATTTGTAGCTGACGGCAAAACCAAATCAGCAACGTCAATGTCGACCTTTGATAGATTTATTTTCAAATATGTTTCTTAATTCGGTCTTTGTAAGACAATTATGGGCAAACATCAAAATAGCATCTTCATCAAATTTTAGTGTTATAAATGCACTATTATTAAGTTTATTTTTTTCTGCTGCTGTTAGAAGTATTTTACTAGAGTCACCCTGCATCACAATAACGTCAACAGAAGTATTACAGCCCGACAGACATTTTTGAACTGCCTCGGCTAGTTCATTGTAATTTAACATATTAACTTTTTGATGATAGTTTATCTCATTGTTCATTTATTATTATAAGTTAGATTATATTATATGAACTTAATGCAGAGACTTGCTGAAATATATGCCGACGACAGCGTCGTCGACAATACAATTGCAAGTGACAAGATCACTAACAACAATTTTACAGCAGGAAATTTAGATAAATCTACTGGTTATAGCGACGATGATATTTTATTTAATAATGACGACGAAGATGAAGTAGTTACTGTCGTTGACAAAAAAAAAATACAGCAAACCGACAAATGGACGATATAATGTTAAATATCATATCGCTAAAAAATAATAAAATTTAATTTTACTGTTGCCGAACAACAAATATTTTGGCAACTTATAAAACCGTTTTTAAATCTAAAAATAACTGGGAAACAGAGGAGCATAAAATACGATATTATTTTTGTTAAAATGTTCAATTTGATGCCAGTCGATAATACAAGAAAATGACATTTAATTTCCTTATGTAGACTGGTCAAATGTAAATTTGTACTTATGAAATACGAACAGGTATTTATTTCAAAATTGACCGAGTTGGCACCCAACTATTAAACTTATCGCTATACCCGCGCCATTTGACTAAACTTTTGTTGCCGCGCTTCCTAAGAACTTTTCAATAACGAATATATCTTGATCAGTTTTTTGAAGTTCTTGTTCATAAAAACTGCCAGTTATAGGTTCTCCAGCCAGATCTTTTAACGCATATGTCACTGGTATTGTTAAAAGTACTTTATCAACAACAAATACTTCTTCACTCCAGTTATGAGTATATCCTTTTCCAAATGTTTTTTTTCGTCAGAGAAATTCTAACTCGATCACCAACTTTAAATTTATGTCTGCAGTACATATTTCCATTTGCTAATATTGGATTTTTAATTGCGTCGTTTGGTGACATTTTGGTGGTTCGGTGTTTCGTGTTATTATATTCATCAACAATTTTTTGTAGATTGTCAATGTATTTATTTGTATTTTTAGCTGTCAAATACTTGTGTATTTTTTTCGTTTAGTGTGCGGTTAATCGCTCGACGACAACACTTTTACCTTCATTTCCAGTGACATATTTTTTGATGTTATTTTGTTCCAAAAACTGCTCAAATATTTTATTAAAAAATTCTGCTCCATGATCGGTCTAGATTCTGTTTAGTTTTCTTTCTGTACTAACGATGACCTGTTTTAACGCATCAGTTATTGACGTTCCTGTCTTATCTGGAACTGGTACACTAAAATCATATTTGCTAAAAACATCTACAACATTAAAAAGATATCTTTTATTATTGTTAAATTCAGATAGATTTGACATATCAACTAAATCTATTGCCCAGATATCATCAACGGCATTTGCGACAACCTTACGTCGCGTAAACTTTTTATTTAGGTTTGTATAGCTGAGACGCCAGATCATCATATAATTATCTGCCGAGACCAAGTTTATATTTTGCTCCAGTAAAACCTTGTACCAGTCTTCGGTCAAATCGCTCTCGCATATTCACAGGTTTCATGTCACGAAGTTCGTCTAACATTACTTTATAACAACCGGCCTTGTCCCCTTCACGGTCACGATAACAAATGTGGTGGCGCATTGCTATTGCATGAACTTGATTGTAAGGCTCTTGTCATGGCAGCGGATTATCGTTTTCGTCCAACTGTCTGTGTAGCGGATTATAAGATCCAGTGTATTTATGGCATGGCAATGTCCAACCGCCTTTTGGTTTCGGCAATTTGCCAATTAATTTATGTATATCTATACCTGTTCCAATTATTTCTCTACTGCTGCATTGTTGACAGTATGTAACAATTTTATTTTGCTCAAGACAGAGATCTCTATCACAATCGCACTCGCATCACATAATTTATTAATCATCTACTAAAATAATCTTGCCTGGGCAACCCGCTCCGGACAACTTTGTTGCCGGCAATGATATTGCCGGCGTTGAAGATTTCTTTAAAAACATACTTTTTCTTTTTCCACAGATTGCACAAATACTTTTCAGCATCGTCCTGTTCTTTGTTTTTTCTGTTGTTTCATCACTATTCTCTGTTTTAGTCTTGCACTTGAGACAGTATATTGACATTTTATATTCCTTGATTATATAATATTGCAATCTCATCATTAGCGTGAGATGGTCGTTTATCAAACTGTAAAATAAACTTAAAAAATCTGGACTTTTATCCATCTGTTTAATGAACATTATACAATAATATCCACAAGCAGAAGTTCCAACAGGCTGAATTTGATTAGACGAATAATTTATTATTTTATACTTGGACATGTATTTTTTTATTGCGTCACTTGGTGGAAGTCAAAATGAGTTAACATAATTATTGCCGTAGACTGCTACCCAATGTGTGCCAGATCCGATATTGAAATCTTGTATATTTATCACACACGAACCCCGAATCTGGTGCTTGGGCGACGGAATTGCCGCAAGTTCATCTTTATAATAAACTCCACGGAATCCGGGAACCGATCGTAACTTACTTAGTATATCAAAGTTACTTAACGCAGCCACGGTTGAGTTCCTGGCAGTGTTAGTCCTCGGCCGATTTGGCAGTAGACTTCCCGCTACTCACGCCAGCAACGGTCCTATAAAACCGCCTTTCCTTCTTCGCGATCGCGTTTTTTTTTTTAGTCGTTCTTACCGTCTTTCGTCGATGCGTTGCATTGGGCATTATATTTATCTTTAGACAAAAATTTTCTTTATTCCGTCTCCGGAGACAGTTTTTATCGTTGTGCCAGATACTGCGCCAGACGCTGCTGCTAATCCTAATGTACCAAGTACTGGCAAAATTTTAGGCATTAACGTTCTGACCGCTACAGATAATGCCGGCCCGAAGAAACCACCATGTTTTGCCATTGCTGTTATTTGTGCGGCACTCAGTTTCAACACAAAAGGTTTATTGCGATTGTACCTGTTCACCTGTTTTTTGGTTAACATTAATTTTGTTAAAGTACCTTTGGAAACACTTTCGGCAACACCTCCGGTGTTGGGTGTTATATTTAATGATACTGACCGACCTTTTTGTAAACCTTGTCGGAGTTTCTTAACTTGACCATCAGTCAAATATATTTCTTTTACAATATATTTTGTCATTATATAAAGGTTGCAGATTAAACTTGCACTGACATTTTACCTCCGACAGAGTCAATTGTAACAAATCTGTCTCTGATCACTAACGCATATACGTACACTTGTGCCACAGGAACTGCACCGAGTATCCAAGTAATTTCAATATCAGCTGTAGAATCGACAGCTCTCTCGTTGTGTTTACTAACATCAAAATAAAATATTGGATAAAGTATACGAAATTCTTCCACAGAAATTTGAGATCCGTCTCCGACATCCTGATATTTCTGCACTGTGTCGAGCAGGTACATATACGGCCGAGATACGTTTTTATTAGCGTCATTTGCAAAATTGCATTCTATCGCTTGTTCTGGACATTGTTTTGAATTTAGCCTAACATATATTAGTCTAACATCAGCGTGGTCAAATATTGCATTATTTTGTTGTTGGTTACTACGTCGCGCTTGCTGTTGGAAGACAACAAACAATTGCCGAGGGAGTTGTTCACTTGACGTTGTTGTGACTCGCCATGTGTAGTCGGTGGTATTTGGAACTGCTGTTTGATGTATTTTATGTTCCTGAAAATAACTTTTGTCTGTGTTTATCGAGTATACTATTTAATTCTGTCATTTTAGTGATTGACGGTGTTATTCGTGGCATCCACAGCGCAAGTTTGTTTATGATAAATTGTACATCGGCTCCGCCTGACCTAAATAGGCAGTCGTTTTGTTCTGCTCGATCTAAAATAAGTGTATGTTTAACTCCAGGAAATACTTTTTTATAGTCCATGCAAAATCCAAATATTGTACTTAATGGCAGCATCATTGTAATTTGACGTGATCCTGCTGCAAGTTCTTTTCTCCTAGCAAAACCTTCATTGTAACGTATATTTCTTACGCTAACTGTCCCGTTAACTAAATCTAACATTGAAACGCCGTCTGCAGCTACTCCTGGTGGTGTTATACCAAGATTATTGCAAGCAGCAGTAAGTGAGACTCTTACAGCGTCTGCGTTAGCGCCTGCGGCTGGTGCGGCTATACCTACCGCAGCAGCATTAACAATAAGAAAAGTTCTTACAATTACAACATCTGCAGCGGCATCAGCTCCGTGTACAAAAGCACCTTTCGAGAAAAGTTCGGTCGATTCAGCTGCACCAGTTCCAGTATCCTTAAACCACATCATGTTAGTTGCAGTTGATCTGGAATAATCATCGGAAAACGAAATAGTATTTAAGATTGTACTTGCAATTTGCTGGTGATTCGAAATATCTTCGACAATTTGATTAGCTAATTGATATCGGGCACTTTTGAATAAACACCAGCCATTATTTATAAGAGCGATTTCTGCGCCTGCTCCAATATTAGCAGGTGGATTAGCTACTGTCATAATTTGGCCACGTACTTCTAACATTGCTTTGTGAGGCAGCAGAAATACATCTTCGTCTCTGGTATTAAATGTTCTGACACCGGCCTTATTTGGTTCATTCGAATTTTCGTCGAGATACGCAACATACTCAAATTCTCTTACTGTGTCGTCGACGTCATAAGTTTCTGCTAAATCAAGATAATTTTTAACAGACATTATATTTCTGGTTATATAAAATTTGGCGCCGTTGCCTTAGATATTAATGTTTGTATAATTTGTTCTCCTCGCGGCGATAAAAGTTTTTTTTTGTTGCTGTTTTTGTCATCCGGTTTCCTGTTTCAGTTGTTGGGGCGTTTTCTGATATAATTTGTTTTATCTCAGATGTAGACGCGACACCTCTGGTGTTGCCTTTTACCAGTTTTTGTCCCACAGCAGTTCCAGCGGCAGATGCAGCCCCAGTTGCAAAAGATTTTGACACGTCAAGTGCAATTGGTGCAACTTTATGCGCTATTCCCGGGACATTTTCAATAATTTTAGTAAATATATTTCCAAAAAATCCTCCAACTATTTTTCTTCTGTAAATTTTTTTTCTCTGTTTCATTATATCAAGGGGTTGTATAATTTTACGCCGACAACTACGTTGTTGCGCGTAGGTGTAGGTAATAAGTAACAACTTCATTTTTCAAATCCAGCTGCCGTCCAGATTGATCTGTCAATTGCATATTTATTTGTGTTATCTGATTTTCAACATTTAGCGGATAATGAATAACTTGCCGCGGATTAATTTGCATAAGTGAGCCCGGTGGAACGCTCGGCGAAAAACTATAGATAGTCTGTCCTTTACTGCCCCGGGCTGAGTAAAATCCAGCTGCAATAGAACAATTTATTAGTATTGTGTTTACGTCAGTAATATTTACTGGCAGTTCACCGTCATACGTCCTGGTTTGACCAGGAGCAGCACCATAACTGCATGAGAAAATCCTATTAATGATGCAACGTTCGTTGATGGTGTAAAATCGATTAATATACCATCTTTTAGCCTCATTCTAGCTCTTAATGGGTTATAGTTTGGTGTTAGCTCAAATTTATCAGCTGCAACATTATTTTTTGTTATAAATTCTTTTATTGCTTTATTTAGATCGGTGACATTATAAGCTCCTTGTGGAATTTTTAATATTTTAAACTGCTGATCAGATGGCGTCATAAACGTGACTTCATCATTCACCCCAGTTTTTACGTTGGCCATAGAATGCCACGCCGTGCATGAAATTAGACCGATCTCGTACTGTTTTTCAGGATCCAGTTGTACTGGTGGAATATAATTTACCGAAAAATTTGCGCTATCACCTGTTGTTTGCGATGAGTCGAGTAATAATGTTGCTGACATTTTATATAATATCGCCTCGATTAAATTAAATCGCAGTGTAAAATTTCGTATTCGTCAGATGTTAGTAAATTTTCTGATCTCAAATGATCAAGTATGTCAATAATTTCATTGTCAATTTCAGCACCAACATTACCAGCTTCTTTTGACGATATCAGTAACATTAATCTACCTATCATCTCAGATACTGATGTAAATATTTTTACCCCGGAGCCTGTGACTTTTTCGAGACGAAGTTTATCATAACCATCAAATACATCTTGAAATTTCCATTTTGACTTACTAAGTTTTTTATTTCGAAAATCAGCGGCAGCAGCTCTAAAACACTGGCAATAACTCCATCTCTTGTTCTTTTATAAAATCTATCAGCATCTACTTCTGTGGTAGCTTCAGAAATTTCATTGAAAGCTTCTAAGCCTTTTCTTTAATATTATTTAATTTTTCAATGAGATTATCGTATTCACTTTGTGTCCATTGATCAATGCTATTAACATCTTCAATATCATAATCTTCCATAAAAATATGATATTCTACTAAATCTATTTTCCTGATATTTCTTTTTTTAATTTTTCGTTTTTACCCATTAATAAATCTAGTCTATCTTGTTCTTCTTCTACTTGTTTTTTCATTCTCATAGCAACTGAATCTGATTCTCTTAAAGAAAGTTCTTTTAGATTATCAACCAACCGACTTAATTCAGTCTGTCTAGCAATAGGATCTTTTATATCGTCTGGGGCAACTTTATCTGCTCTCATACGTATGAGATCTCGTTCTTTTGCCTCAGTATGCAAACCACTAATATTACGTTCACTAAAATATTTGTCATTTTTTATATTACGGATAGCTTTGATATAAGGATCTGCGATAATCCAGTGCCGGTATAACCTAATACTTTCTCCGTAGGTTTTTCTTTTTCTGGTACTACATCGTCGAGATGTTTCTTACTTTTTCTGCAATTTCCGTTAACTTCTTAATATTTTCTTCGGCATTATAATCTGGTTTTTGAATATCGTATATTCTTACATTTTTAAAATTATATTCTTTGTTAAAAGATTTATACTCGTAATCTCTTATTTGATTGTTTATATTTTTTAGATTTTCCTCAAATCTTTCTCCATATTGGATATCTAATCCATGCTCTTTTTTGAAAGCTTCTAGTTTAGCTCTTTCTTCTTTCTCCATCTCCCTCATCAATATATCGGCTTCACTTTTTTGTTTCTTCTATATCGCTTAACGTTCTTTCAATCGGCTCGACTAGTGTTACTTCTGCTAATCTTTGTTCAAGTGCAAGTGGATTACTTAATAACCGTCTTAGTTCAGCTTGTCTAGCAGCAGGATTAGCAATATGTTTTACAAGGTTTGTAGCTAACTTTAGTCTGTCTCCATCAGATCTTTTAATAATTTTTGCAGCAGCAGCTTCTTGTTGTTCTTTAACAAGCCCGACTAAACCTTTTTCCTGAAGTTTTGTAACTTCTTCATCTGATAGCGGCCTAGTTTCGGGTTGTTTTCCAAATAACGCCTCAGTAACTGGCTTGAGAGCTGTAGTTGCTGCTTCTGCGGCAGCTACTTGCCCACGTCGGGCTTGCTGTACTCGCTGCTTAAATTCTGCTTGAGATTGAGCAAGTTTTGTTTTTTTAAATTTTCTACGTTTTCTGTATTTTGCTCGTTTATCCATTTTATATTAAACTACTGTAGATAATTTTTAATGCAACAGCGAAACATTTTTTTAGGATCATGTGTAAGCTTATCAAACAAGAAAAAGTTATACTTATCTGCCGTTGCCTTTTGATCTAGTTCGATAAATTTATCTTTTGTTACTTCGCCACATTGCTCGTTTGCAATATTCCTGACGTCCACGTTGTCCAGTCCTGGAAATATTATAAAACAACCAGTATTTCGCCGAATAAATCTGTCAACGTTATAAAAACCTTGGGCTAAATAAACAGAATTACATTTTTCATTGCGCGACAGTGAAAAATAGGATCTTATTTTATTCATATTTATAGCAACTATCTTCTGCTCGTCAGAGTCAATTTCACTCACTGGAATAAGTTCTTCTGGTTGCTTGATAATAAAAAAAGCTTCACCAGCCTCAAGATCATCAGAAAGTTTGTTATTGTATTCGCTAAGTAGTTCGTATTTGTCTTGTTGTGGATTAATGGTATAAATATAAACTCGATCATAGTTAAACATATCGCCCAGCAGCAAGTTCATAAGCAGATTTGTTTTACCTGATCCTGTGCGGCCAGCAATAAGATAATGAATATCTGGAAGTTCGTTGTTGTGTACATGTTTCAGATGTCTGTCTGTATCAAAATTTAATATCGACATATTATAAAAATTGTTAGACAATAATAAATAATGAGCTATTACATAAAATTTGGAACAAAAGTAGGAGATTCGCCTGAGATTATAACTACAAGCGGCAGTATTAATTTATCTGGTTACCTGAAAAAAAATTGGTGATACGATGACAGGAAACCTGTCTATGTCAAATCAGCGAGTGCTTGGTTTAGAAACGATGTATCCACCACCAACAGTTGACCTTACACAAGCTGTTAGCTATGCACAACTTAAATCAATTGACGACAACAAGTTGGACAAGGCCGGCGGAACTTTAAGCGGTAATTTAGATATGTCGGGAAAAAAGGTTGTAGGCTTGGAGACTGGATACCCACCAGCAAACTTAAATCAAACCCAAGCGGTAAGTTATTTACAGTTAAAATATATGGATAATAACAAGCTTGATAAAACCGGTGGAACAATTACAGGCTTTATTAACATGTCAGGTCGATGAGTGTTAGGTTTAGAAACTTCATATCCGCCAGCAGATTTAACGCAAGCAGTAAGTTATGCGCAACTAAAATCAGTTGACGACAGTAAACTTAACAAAGCCGGCGACACAATGACAGGAGATCTGTCTATGTCAAATTCAAAAATAACTGGATTACGGACAACCTCGCCAAGGTCCGACTCGGATGCTATTAGTTATGGCCAGTTAAAAGAAGAACTTGCTCCATACTTTAAAAAATCCGGTGGACCAATGTCAGGTAATATAAACATGAGAGACAAAAAAATAACTACGACATATGTTCCAGTTAGCCCTAATGATCTAACAAATAAAGCGTATGTTGACAGTCTGTCAAGTGGTATAAAACGGACTAAAAACAATGTTGGATATATTCCAACACTTTTTAAGGAAAGTGATAACCGAGCTGGGTTTGAGATAAGTGCATCATCATATTAACCTGAAAACTCTCCTTATTACGCTTTCTCTGATAGACACGAGTGAACCACAAACGGAGAAGTTGAGTACTTTTGGATCAAAATTAAATATCCCACTGCAGTTGCTATTTGACAATATCATTTGCGAGGTCGATTCAATCCTGGTGTTGGTCATATTTATAATTGGCGATTGGAAGGAACAAATGACGATATCAACTGGACAACATTATATATTACAACAGACACTTACATTTCAACAACACAATATTTTACGATTCCGACAGAAAATACTGTTAACAAGTACTTGTATTTTCGAATTAATGTTTCAGCTGCTGAACGTCCATTTCCAGGACTGACATCATTTCAAATATATACACTCGATGATCAGATATGATCATTGTGATCAGATTTAATCTAATGCTATAAAATAATCTCAGAACCACCAATTATAACCATTGCGAAAGAATTTTATGATAATATTTTTAATCCTAAAATAAATGTTGGGGACCAATTACTATCAGCACGTATAATAAATACCAGGAAAAATTTTTCAATTACAATGATAAATTCTCCATTGTCAGATGAAGAAAAAAAATTTGTTCGTGTTAAGTATATGCGAGGACCGCAACTAATAAAAACAATAGAAAACTTTGACATTATAAGCAGATACTGTCATCCTGATGATTGTCTAAAAGAACAAAAACAAGTTGAAACCTTGCTTAAAAAAATATTGCTTGAGTTTGATTTTAAAAATATGGATTTGATAATTCAATCAAACTTAATAAAAGCACGAGCTTATGGTGGAAGAACACTGGAAGAAAGACGAGTGAACGATAATCATACTCGTCTTGACAAACTAGCGGAAACTAAAAAAATAAGAATGAAAAGAAACAAAAAGTTATATGATAGTTTTTCAAAACGATATATTTTTAAGTATCTCGGTATGTACTACCATGACAAAGAAACCTTGGTTAAAATCGTTACTATGACGTCAGACGCAGAGTTGATTATTAAAGTGTACGCAAAAGCAATTTTGCCAACGATACGTAAAAAAAGACCCAGAATTTGATCCGATTATTGTTAACAAGTCTCTAAGGATAATCAAAACTTTTGACGATGAAATTAGTAATCTTAGTGATTATGAGCGAGAAAAGTTTTTTGAAGAAGTCGATCAAACAAAGTTGGAAGTAAAATCTGATTCTTATCATGATATAAGTGAAGCAGACGATATTCCATTTCCATCAATCCAGTACTCTAGACAATTGTCATTACGGAATTATTACAATGAAATCAAAACAATACTCACAAAACCATATGAGAAAGTAATGTTAAAAGTAGCTTCTGCTGTCTTCTTACAATTGAACTAGATAAGCTTAAAAAATTAATGCTAGCAAATTTCGTAGTCGCATATGCAATTATCAGACAACATCTTGTTCTCAAAAATTTCACGTTAGATCAGTTGAGCTTAGTTTTAGGGTATATTGATGAAACAGAAATCGATTACAGTAATTTTGTGAATAAAACAGATTTGTATGAGAGTAAAGTAGGAATTAGTTTTGATTCATATGCTTGGTTAAAGAAAAAAATGTACTAACAGATCAACGATATGATGATACTTCGTCAAATGTTTATGATAAATACAGAAAGTTTTTAGCTGATCCTAAAAATCATAAATTCCGCGAGTTTCTCGATTCGATTGTTGGTGTTAACGTTTTTAATATTGTATAAATATTTCATAATGAAAAAACAAATCATCGATTTCAATCATACATCAGAAAATATTTCAAAACAAGATATTGACGCACTAATACAATATTACAGATATTATCATAAAAACCTTTGGTGTGTGAAACAATGTTATAGGTATTACAATAGAATGCTTCGAGTAATATCATATTTGCCATTGTTAATGACCACCTCTGGCATAATATCAAGTGGGGTATCATTAAATCCTTTTTTATTAATTATATCTGGTATCGGGATCTCTCTTTCAACAGCATGTAAGAAGATCGAACCCAGGCTTGAGACGAAAAAAAAATGCTTATAAGATAGCTAGTATTACTTATAAAAAAATTACTTGATCAGATACGATCTTATTTGCGAAGTGTAAAATATGATATGGACGATTTAATACGCGAGTTCCGCATTATTGACGGTATGTTAACAGATATTTTACCGATAAGGGTAAGCAGATATGAAAATAGTTATGACGGAAAATACGGCAAATAAAATTTTCTCTAAACTCCTTGATATATAATAATACGTCAATCTTAAGCCAGACCTATTTGCCTTGGAGTGTAATACTACTATTAAATTTAAAAAAATTCACCTACCTTTTGATCCTCCCAGCGAAGCACATTTCTGCAGACTGAACATTTGGGTCGCCTTATATAGCCCGTGCTGATTCTTATTGCGCAGTTGTAATATTGCACAATATTGCATCATCTTTCCAGAAGAATCTTATTGCACAATATTTCATCATCTTTCCAGAAGATTCTTATTGCACAATATTGCATCATCTTTCCAGAAGATTCTTATTGCACAATATTTCATCATCCATAGTCTAGGAATTTATCGAAAGCAACACTGCAGTCTCACGGGCAGAGAACAATGTACATTTATCGATTGCAACGCTGCAGTCTCTGTTTAGACAGAAAACATGTATAAAATAGGGGAGGGTGTTTTTCTCTGACAAATAGAAGGGGTCTGAAATCTAGAAAACCTGGTTAATATAAATATGATCGTTTTGGAGTGGAGAGGGTCTTCTCCTGATAAATATATATTTTCTAACCTGTTTTGAGTCAAGCTGCAGGTTTGTTACAAATATGTTCTGATAGAGGGGTTGGTGGGAGGGTTAAAGGTCATTAAATCTAGAAGTCTTATTTTCCTTTACTACTTCGACGAGTAATTAATCAATTAGCGTTAATAACTTGCCCGCTGTAAATATTTGTTAATCCCTATAGTTCTAAGGTGCTTCTGGCACTTAAGTTGCCTTAGCGTTATTACTGTCAAATTAATCACAGCTAAGTAGGCTGAGTGACATTTAGGGAATCAAATGTACAGTAATACAGCAACTGGTATTATCAGCTAAGGGTGAGTTACTATTCGCATTTTCCAGTTTTAAAATAAATCACCAAGACTGGGTAAGATCGTATGATCTAATGAAGTCCTTAGGTTAAACAAGGGTCAGTTGTTAAAGCACGTCATTTTCAGCATGATTTATGATTGTATCGTTTTCATTTTGGTTACTTTTAAAATAGAAATGTAAATATACTTTGATCCAGAAGTAGTCTGTTAATGTGAAGATGCTACGCTATTTACCCAACTTTGTATGGATTTTCCGTTGTTATGTAGTCATGATTATTTTCGTGGTCTTTAACGATTTGCTTTAAACAGGCTTCGTTATCTCATCGGATTCTAAACATAAAAATCTTTACTTTGTGACCAAATAGATACAATACCTTAAACATCTACACAACCAAATGTAAGACAATATGTCATGTTCTTTGATCGTTATGAATTTGTCTGATTTTGTTCACTTTGTGATGATACCATGCAGACGCTCTGCTTGCACATTTTGAATAATCTTCCACGTGTAAAGATTTTTAAAAAAACCAAGAAAGAAATATCCTGTGAACATTTTAAACTTTGTCTGCTAAGTTCGACTCCGCGCGGACTTTTTTTAAACTTTTGTGAAGTTACCTTTATAAGTTCTTTGCTAACCTTGTTTTCATTTTCAGTCTCGTCTTGTTCACCATCAAGTCATTTCAGGAGAAAATCTGACAAGTTCACTACACATTTAGTACAAAGTCTATGATATATTTTCAAGATGTTTAAGCAGTTAGTTGTAAGTCATTGTTTCATTGCTACTTTGAATAGTGAAAATAATTTGAAGTATGGTTTATTAAAATACACGAGACTAGTAAGAAGATTGGCCATATGTGTGGAGAAATATAGCATACATTTCAGAACATCAAAGTCAAAATAAACCATTTAAAAGAGAATATCTAAAGAAAATGAGATTAACACATAAATCACCAGAATGAATGCATAAATAAATATATCAAGCAAACGATATTACAATGACGAAACGTTAGATTTATTCATATTAATTCGCACAGGACATTGTGTTCTACGAATAGATATTTCCCGCATATTGCTAAACTTCACTAAACCTGAAGGTTTCAGAGAAGAATACTTTCATATTGATGATTTCATTCCATGTTCTTCAGTTGATCGGCCTACTTCTGAGCAACAAGGAGAATATTGTCAATTGTCAAATACAATATACTTTAAAACAGATCAAGAAATTATACAAAGGCGTTTGAACATAAAATGAAAGTTCATTTCAATAAAGAGTTCAGTAATTCCAGATGACCGATCTCGTCATTGATGAAATCATGAACAGTATTGTCCAATCGATTTGTTCGGTAAGACCTGGTTGCATATAAGATAAAAACTAATATAATAAGATGAATTGTTTCAAGTAACATTAAGGGCATAAATGCATCCACAAGACGTGATTTATACACGTTTAATTAGGAATAATTTCAGCACATACAGATAGATTATTTTCTTTTGACATTTTAATATTGGCGTTTGAAAGTTTGTAACCTAGCACTCAAGACGGATAGAGGAAATCCCAACTTACACGACAAAACTCACTGACGTATCTGATACCGTTTAAAATTTCATATCCAACGTTCTATTCACTTTCTTAATTTATGATGTCACATTGTAGATTACAACATCTGTCAATGACTTGGAAAGCTTAGCAGATCTAACATTTACCAAAATGTCAAGTGTCTTCTTTATTTATTTCTTGTTTATTTATTCCAATTCATTTCGGTTCTCTTTTAGAGTATTCCATTCGCAAAGGCTATATTCCATTCCAGTTTGTACTCTTCAGTTTCTGTCGAAATGCAGTTATTGCTTTTTCATCTTTGATAAATCCCACTTCTTCTAAATCCCAAAGCTGGACTTTTTCGAGGTTGAAACTTTAAGTCTGCACGCCTCCGCTCTCTCGCTACGCTTGGTACATTTCTTCACCAGTTACATAACTTAAAATTGTTCAAGATGATGATAATTTTATCATTCATTTAAAAATCGTTTCTATGAATGTGATGGCGTAATAAATACACGGTAAATACAAGTCGATGACAAAATGAATCTCAATAGTTGTTTTTCAGAGAAAGTTTCTGATGTTTTGTTGACGTCACATCAATTAGAGATTCTATACTTTCTAGTCATTCGACAAAAAGTAAAGGCGCGGGCTTGAATATATTTTATAAAATTTAGAGGGTAGAACCTTAAAATACAATACAAAGCCCTCCATTATGAAAATCCAGATGATGGAACAATTAAAATCTGGAAATCATTATCAAAATATGTTAGCGCCCAGACTTATAGGAGGACAGGCTAAAGAAGGGAATTATTGGGTATAAAAGGATGTACAAAATGGGTATCATGCAAAACTGCTGAATATAAATATCCCCGGCACCAACATATAATATACCAGACAGTCGGTAATAAAATCCTTAGGAAACAGAAACGAAAAACTTCATCCCACACATCTACAGCTTGTAAATGAATTAGACTTAGAAAATTAGAAATCTATTACAAATAGATGAATTGTTTAATGAAACTAGAACGATATAAATCTCACCTCCAAATCAAAGGGAAGCAATTGTCCAAAGATTATTTACCACTGAAGAAGAAAGACAGATGATAGGATATAAAGAAGCCGTTGAATATATTTTGTTAAAAATTGCATTAGAACATCATGACTTCCAGATATAAAGACTGAAAAAATCAAGGAAGAAAAAATAATGGTGAAAAAGTATTACAAAATGAACAAGATACAAATTAATATTATCATGTCGAATTAGTTGGAAAGATGAAAAGAATTTTTAAAAAATATTTACAAGTTTGACGCCGAACAAAATTAAAGAAATGATGAGGGAGAGAGTAATACTAATATTCAAAGAAAAGGAGTAACAATTGCTGCGATATTTACAACGATTGCAATGACCCCTAGTTGTCTATAGCTAATGCTATCGAAAGTCTATTTTATCGTATGTAGCATTTTATCCATTTTATCCACCTACTCTAAGTAAAACAAAATTGACAAAATTAAAAAAGGCTTAATAAATGTTGTCTTTGGACCCAAATAAACGGCAATTGTAGTTGTGTGCGTTGTTCTTGGTAATGTAATGAATTGGTTATTGAAGAGTGGTTGCCTGATAATTTGTGTTGTAGTTTAAAAGTGTACTTTTACCAGCTTTGTCATTAGTTGCTTTACTGTTTGTATTTTGATTAATTATGTACACATTTATACAAATTCAAAACTAATTTCACAAAGAGCTCCTGGAATAGTTAGTATCAAGTTAATTAGTGTTTATTCTTGATCAATATTGTTTTAGATGCTCTAAAATTAGGTTTTGCTCACAAAACTTGATCGATATGCGTACTATGCTATTAGTTTCATGACCATGTAACTCGATAACTCAAATTCACAGTCACGTTACCATAAAAAATCAATTTCACTTTTGAATCTGCAATGTTTTGCTGAGAAAAGATTACTATAATGTTTCTATTTTGCGTCGCATCCTCGCCTTTTCTACAACAAATAACCGTATTAACTCTGTAACAGGTTCAGTCACATTCGAAATAGAACTCACAAGATATGTTATGTTTTGTGACTGTCCGTTTAAGATGCAGACGACATTAGATCTTGTACTTAAATTTAATCCAGCTATTCCCTCAGCTTTGAGGCCTTCGCTATATGCAGCAAGATATAAATATAACCAGTAGGTTCATCTTTGTCTATCAAGAAATTCATTTCATTTACTGACAATGTCTTTCAATATTCAATAGTACTTGTTCAATAGTTATATTTATGTTTATAAGAAGCCACCACAACAGTAGGTGTTGGATCCCCAAAACCTTCACGTACTGTTTTATGTTCTTCCGGCCCATTATAGAAAGATTATTTGCTTACTATTTATGGATCACCATTCATGCTGTGGTGGAAATTTAAGATTGTGGCAGATCAAATTAAAATGGTTTGCATCTATGCAAAAATAGTGTAGTGTGTCACTATGGCGTCAACACTGTCACTAGCATTCATGGGAATATACATTACGTCCGCCATCTTGAAAGTGTGACTTATTGTCGTCAGTAGAATTTAACATTAGTACTCCATTGTGCAAGCGAATGCTGTGTTGTCAAATGGCCCTTTTTATGAAGGGAAATTAATACTTCGGCCCTTACATTACAGCTATTACTATATACGGAGAACACGTATCCGATTCTACAGGTTAACATTATGGGCTCAAATGCAGACAAGAGAGATATAACGTTTTAATAGTCCAAACATTTAACTGTAGTTTTATACTGTGCAAACTAGGCGAGGTTAGTAGAGTCATGTGGAAGGGTTTTATATTATGTGAGTATGATTGATTTTTTACAAATCAAGACACTAATTTATATTAACTAAACCCAGAATGAAAGGTCGTGTTCATTTTCAAGTATGCTGCAAAATATCCAATGTCAGTTTGGTTCACTTTTGTTACCAATATACTGTTTTCCGTTTGCTGCCGTGGATTTAATACGCTCACTAACATGCCACCTATTGTCGCTTCGATAAATACTGTATTGTCAGATAGTGTGTTGCAAGCCAATATCAGTTTTGTTCCTCACTTAATGTTTTGTTTGACGTCCTAGATTTGATACCCTCTCCTATTGTAATGTGTTGCCATCTCATAGTGCGTGTCCTGAGATTATTTAATATGCGTGCTGTATCGGACAGTAAAATTCATATTACTTCCCTAATAAAGTTTTATGTCGGAAAAAAGATTTTGCGACATAGCTGTATTAAATCATTCAACAAAACTTTGCTTTCGGAAGTACTTAAGTACACCCTGCTGCAGTAAGTGATCAGTATCTCTGTGATCTCGTTGTCAACTTCTGTGCCGACATTTCTAGCTTGTTTGCGGACTGCTAGCAGCGTCAGTCGCGCAACAAGTTCGGATGAACTTCAGAAGTATCTGATGCCAGTGCTCGTCTTAGACCTGGATCTGAATTTAGTCTTAGGCACAAGCTTGTTGCTATGTTTTGTCAACGTCTGCATTTTTCATCGAACTGTTTTAGCCTCAGACAGCTATTTCCAGATTTCTTTCTATAGTACGTGTTTGCGTTTGCACAGTCTTGCTTCGTGGATAATAAGTACCAGTATTCTTTTTCTGGTACCGATCGTTTGTCTTTCATCTTGTCTGACCATACTGAAATACCATCCATAAGCTTTTTACGTTTTTCCTCAGTGAAGTCTTCCAACCAATCGGCATTATGTTCAACACCTGCTGGCTCAGATATGGCCTCCTCAAAAATTTTCACAGGTTCAGACGCGAGTGCTTGTGATGTCTCCAATGGTAGTTTTTGTTGTTCCGGAAGCTGCTGTTCTGAAATTTGTTCCTGTTTCTTCTGCTTGGTATTTAACACCAGCAATAATTTTGCTTATCTTGTTTTCTGTCACGTTCAGATGGCTTAGGTAGTTTTTGCTGCTGCGTTTCACTGAAATTCTTGCTCGCCAATTTATTTCTTTGATAACTCTACCATGTACATTGTCCTGCTCTTCGTACTTGCGCATTACCTAAACCTTTTCTCCTGGCTATTCTACACGGACAAATTGGAATTATAATATATGTTTGCATAAAATCATCAGGACGCATATACTTTTAACAACATGACCAATGTGATCACATGAATTCTCTGACAACACGACCATACTATGACGACATGAGTTCTCTGACAGCATGACAATACAATGACGACATGAGTTCTCTGACAGTATGACCACACTACGGCAAACATATTTTCCAATAGTATGACCCCTCTATGACACACGTATTTTCTAACAGCATGACCGCACTATGACACACATGTTATCTGTCTGTATGACCACACTAAGACAATATGAGTTTTCTGAAAGCCTGACCACACTGTGACACATATGTTATCTGAGAAAATGACAACACAATGACGACCGGAGTCCTCTGACGGTAAGACCACACTATGACGTGAGTTCGTCTTTACTGAAAGTAAAATTCATTGAAGACGCGACTATTCATCTCAGGAACCTCTTCTACATTTTCATGGAATATCTTGAAATTATGTTTGTTGCCACATGTGTGGTCGTGGCAGCATTCCTTAATTATAACAGCGTCTGTTCCTTTGCAGTCATCACGCGCAATCGAATCTATGTCGCAGTTGTCTAAGCTAGAAAATAAAACAAAGCAGACAAGGCAGAATTTCGTTCAGATAACATCATCTGTGGTGTGTAGTCAAATGTTTATTCAGGCACCGGAAGGATTGCGGATTTCAAGCAACGTTAATTTCACCTATATGTGAGGTTAGCGCAACTGGTGTCACAATGAAATACTTTCCAATAAACAACACTGGTTTGTCAATGTACAGTGCAGATGCAAGTATGAAACAGTATGTCCATAGTAAGCGATCGTTAAATACAATCACATTCCCCATTTTCGTCAAATAATGCGAATAGATGTGACTTCAAGGCATCTGAGTATTCAAGATAAATCTTTCCAAACAATTTCTTTTATACAATAAGTGTTAAAAACCTGCATCGGTTCTCTTACGAAATGGTTTGAAACTAATGACTGACACACAAATTTTAAGTTAAAAAATTTTGAAACAGCATACAGGAAGTCAAATATTTATCTTAAAGATGCTTCATAATTAGAAGTCAATCGCTATCAAATAAAATGAAATTGGTTAACCTAGAAAGCGAGCATGTCAGGTTAGGGTATTCTCTGTAAATTACAGAAATACACAAAGACAACGTCACTTCGTGGAAATATTTTATGTGTATGCCTCTTGGTAATCTCTACAGCATTTAAATATATTTGAAGACCAAAGGTTATTAATTTTATTGATGAATATTTAAAGTGAAATTATTAATAAAACGTTTTCACTGACTTGCTTGGTTTTGTTACTCTGAAGTTTGTATTCTCTACTGAAATACTAGTACAGAAAAAAAAAAAAACACAAGCCAGAAACAGAACACCATAATCAAGTATAAAAGAAATAGCTGATACAATTTCATTGCCAGGGCCCTTTTCCTAAAATAATGGAAAGGTTCAACGCAGCATGCAAAAAACCAATGTGTTGAAAGAGTAACATATTATGTACTGTTAAATAAATGAATACAAATTTCCCATTATTAGCATTTATTTCCGCATGTCTATATTACTTTGTGAGTATTCAGCCATTCTAGCTCACAATTATCTCTAACTCTACGTTTTAACATAGTTACTTGTTTTAATCTGCTACATAAGATTGAATACGTTTCCGAAAATTAATTAAATATACACTTTACAATGTGTAAATATTGCTTTGAGAATAAATATTGTTAGTACATTTTAATATTTGTCGCATAAATTGTTATTCCCCTAATAGGGCATCGCGGAAAACATTGCGAAACAAAACTTACCGTGACACAGAGGCCTAAGATGGAACGTATGACGCTGGTACAATAATTTTAATTGCAAGTTTGTAAATTTCTTGGGCTGCCACTAAAGTTGAATAGCATGTTTGCGCATGGTCTCTGAAAGCTTTAATAGATGCTTTGTCAAATATTTTTGAAATCGAAACAGTCTGGTATATATGTAATTTAAGTTATGTGAACAATCTTGAAAATTTTTTCTACGCGTTACCTTATTTGCTGCATTATCATATGAACGGGAGTAATGATACAGCGATACAGATATCGACATTCTTTAGACTCATAGATTCATCATTACAGCTCTACGTTTATTGATGGATAATTTCCAACCAGAACGTGATTGAATGTTTGAATACTAACTGCAACCTTTCGAATTCATAAGTCTAATAAACAGTTATATATTGCTAACTCTAGGATTAAAATTAACATGAACTGGATTATGTATATCTTTCTTTACTTTGTTTCGCACTCTGCAGTACGTAGATGTTTTGTGTTATACCCCGTTTATTGATTTTACAGTTTTTCACCTAGTCTTAATGACGTCAGAAACGGGGCGACAGATAGTAAATATGTCTAATTTGTGAAAGGTCTGCTTCTATGGTGTGTTATGGTAATCATCACACTTAATGTTACAATATTTCCCCGTCCCAACTTGACCCTAAACAACCCAACCATAACCGTTACCCAATGTTCTCATCCCAAAATCCATTACATATGGTTTTTCCCTCTACTGTGACTATACACTTGAAGTTTAGCAACACCAATGTCAAACACCTCAGTGTAATGCAGCTATTGCGTATTTGACCTATAACTATCTAACAGGGAACCCAGTAAAGAGGCCCGAAACTAATACCCTTCTCGAAAATGGTTAACAAACTGGGAACATAAAACCAAGTTTGGTGAATTTCAAACCAGAATTTTATAAAGAGACATAGACGCGGACAGACAAACAAACGGACGATACACCGACAGACAATGGAATGTAAAGAAACTAAAAAAGTGTTGCCTCCCTCCCACTTTCTAAATTTTACCTAACCGTACCCACTATCACACACTAAGATGTTTCAAACAAAACTTATTCAGATGCTCCAATTCTGCTTTGGATTGGTGTAAACCATCCCGTTTACCTGTCAGTGTCTGCACTGACATTTTGTGCCATGAGGTTTTATCCTATACAATAATGTTTCATTTATATTTCTTGCACATTGCCTATTTTTATCAAATGATAGTATAAACCAACGTCTGTTTTGCATAAAGGGTGATTACTAATACAAATCTGGGCTTTCTTTTATATTCCTTGCACGTTGATCTTTTCATCTGATATAAATACAAACCGACAGCTTAAAAGCAGAATATATGTCATTCAGAGGGTCTAAAGCTGAATTAAGTAGTTTTCTTCAGTATATCTTATAATTTGCACCTATCACATATTTTTTCAGACTAAGCTATTCAACATGGAATTTTAATTGACTCATGTGTTTTGTATAATAACTTCATAAAGTTTTAGTTTTCGCATAAATAGATGCTGAGCCATCCTAAACGACCTGTATGTTATTTTGTCTCCATCATCTTAGTTAGCTTACGTACACGTAAATTTCTTCATTAAAAAGTACATGAATTGGTAAATGAATGAACGATTCGTATTAGAGGAAAAAGAGAAAGAAAAAGATCCATGGATAAAAGAAATCTAGTATATTCAGAGTAAATATCAAAGTGTGAACAAGACTGAGCTGCATATACATGAAAAGAAAATCTCGAAGCACGTTCCGTGAAAGTTGTTTACAATCTGCGTCCGAAGGACATTGATACTGACTTAATTTGATAGACTGTGACCGTGTTTATGACAATCTTAACAACAAATGACGTATTGATCTACAGTGCCACCTACCTCTTTCCATAAGAAAGGCAATTACTCATCGATGTCAAAGTATACACAATAATGTATGAGAGTAATGCTGATGTACTTTTGAAAACATTAGTTTACGGCAATCTGTAATGTTCGAAAAAGTGAACTCAGTGATGAAAAATATTTGTCATTGTAGCAAATCTGATTACTAATTCCATAAGTGAATTGTTTACGACATATTGTGTCTGTATATATAATTTAGTCGCCAAACAGCTTGCGACTTTGAAGGATCAGAATGAACGTGCACAGATTTTTCATGATCGTTTTCTTCTTAAGTGGTCGCATTTATGAGGTGGCTTCTACAGGTGAGTGTAGATAGATAGATAGAGAGATAGATAGATGGTGTGTGTGTGTGTGTGTGTGTGTGTGTGTGTGTGTGTGTTTCCTTTTGATAAAGGGATTCGAAGGTCCCGAATGAGCTAATACTATTTTCACATTAGTTCTACATCACATATTTTTCGGTTTGTGCAGGATATAATTTTGTTCTCTGACGAACGCAATCCCTAGGGATCCTGTGCATCTGAAAATAGGTGATTTAGTTTGCCATATGAGCATATGTATTTCAATAATTGAGAGAGAGAGAGAGAGAGAGAGAGAGAGAGAGAGAGAGAGAGAGAGGCCTTATGATAAAGCTAGTACAGATATATCATAAATATAACGTGTGACACAACTAAAAGTGAGAACCACTGAATAGTTATCATTGCCAAAAGGTCGTTAAATGATTTGAAAACAAGATTTAAAAACAAGAAATTTCCAAGAGAAGATACTATATCTTTAAACAACTGAAAATAATATTAAAATATCTGTTCCAGGTTGTACTGCAATCGGGTATGTCGGAGTAGCTGATCCAGCGTCTTTTGCAACTCAATCGCCAAGTATTGATACAGGTGAGATAGCGATAATGGAATAATTAGTTCTGCATCATTTCAAGTAATCCATGTTTGATGGTGAACCTGTTATATCTCAAACAATTTCGTTATGTGCATTGCTGCATGGTAGTAAATTATATTTTGCTTCACTCGATATTTTGTATATAGGTAAAACCTATGCTATTTATTCATTGAAAGGTTAAATCATTTCAAGGACTGTGTTAGAAAAAGTATAAACTTGTCATGTTTTTATGGGGTGTGGATTTTCTTAATCTTTGACATTATGTTTTTACGGTTGATTTTTTTATTACTTTAATCGTTTTATCTTTAGTTTTCTATCGATTCCTTTGAACGTTTTCTAAGTTGTTTGCGATGTGAAGTTAAACTCTGATTGGACCTTTCCATATTTGCGATGTAACCTTTTCAGGTTCTTTGCTAACTTCGTTTTTATTTTTGTCTTGCTAAACGCCCCATTGAACTTAAAACGAAGTAGATTTAATTACCTCAACGATATTTCAAGAAGTTACAAAGGTTATTTGCATGTCATATTTAAATGTTATTTATTTAATAGTGAAATGTGTTTTCTGAAGATAAAATAGAAATTCATACGAAGAAGGTCAATAATTCTATGTTAATAACTGTACCATCGACGAAACTGTGCTAGGATTGCATCTAGCATGATCTTGAACAACTCTGTCAAATTTGTATTTCATTATGGACATTATTGCAGACAGAAAACTCTAACATTAGAATTGCCATAAGATTGCTTTCCATAGGTACAAACCAGTGCGCATTTATTTATTAAGAATAATGTCACATTTTTCTATTTCCTTCTTTTTTTATTCCATCCTTTTAGTTTATATTAAAAGGTCGTTATTGATATTTGTGTCTCCACAAAACTTAATTTTTCCAATCTTTCTGTCTCTGTATCTATCTATCTATCTACCTACTTATCTATCTATCTATCTATCTATATATATATATATATATATATATATATATATATATAACAACAACATATATATATATATATATATATATATATATGCTGCTGCCAACATACTGCTGCTGCTACTGCTACTACTATACTACTATATATACCTTATATACCTGTGTGTGTGTGTGTGTGTGTGTGTGTGTGTGTGTGTGTGTGTGTGTGTGTTTACATATGTGATGGTAGATATTGAAGTAAATAAGCATATAGACCTATAGCCACATCAAATCAGGAAATCTTCCACGGACCGGACACTGATGCGATGATAGAGGATTTCAGGATATAAAGGGAACGGTCTCGTCGATACCAGAATGCCTTCCATCTAAAACTAAATACAGGTTACTGGTGTGTGTGTGTGTGGGGGGGGATGCCTATGGAAACATCAGTGTATATGCAAATATATACTTGCATATAAAAATACATACATATAACTGCATAACTAATTATGGAAAAAGTGGTAAATAGACAGAAATAAATTAATATTCAATTTAAGATGAACTGTTGATGATATTGCCAGTTGGTGTCAGAATCTTTCCATGCACAATTAGTGTATGCAGATTTCTTTTCTAACAGAAAATTTCATTCAGTTCTTTCCTAAAATAAAACATATTTCTGAATCCAATATTAGATCAATATTTTTAAAGACAGATTTTAACGTGTAATATAAATAAGTAAGTCCAATATTAAATCAATAGTTTTAAAGATAGATTTTAATGTGTAATATAAATAAGTAAATGGCATCCCCAGATTTTCTTTTTGTCTATTATGCATTGAATTACTTTTACGGTGAAAACTGTACAGATTTTTACACTCGCTCTTCGCACATGAAAAACTGCTAGTCAGGATTAACTGTTGTCAGACACTTCCCAAACATACAGAGTATGTAGAGTGTGTTTAGAAAGATAGCACATTTTATTTGGAATTATTCCGATTCTCCAAAGTATAGGTAGAATTGTAATCTTATCACCTTAGTCTAGATACCTTGTGAAGCAAGGGAAAAAAAGCTCATGGAGCTCTTTGATTACATCCTGAGGAGTATTTGCTAAACTCAGTAATAAATGAATAAGTTTTGATAACGCCAAATTTTCTTTACTTTGATTTTACCAAAAGGGGCGTGTGATCCTTTTGACTATTCCAGAAATGAAATTTTTACTTGCCTAGTTTTGTTATCATAGTTTAATTTAATTATATTGTTCAGCTCCGTGGAAAATGTTTTGACTAAGTGAATAAATTCAAGTGAAACCCAATGTTAATGATATTCTAAACAAGACTTAATATCACTATCTGTTCTATTTCCAATGAAGACTACTTCAGGCTTTGTTCAGTAAGGTATAATCAAAATATTACATGTTAACGAGTCTTGCGATTTGTGTACAATTTTATTGTATCCAAGAACACTACTTATCTTTAAAAGGAAAGAAAGATACCATTGCAAGTACCAACATTATTCAGTTTACTTTTTAACCTGCTGTATAATTTTCAAAGTGTGCCCATACTATCTTCATACGCCACTGTTTACATCAACGCAAATATTGTGTGTAATTGAGAGTAACCTTGTGCTTTATTGAGACTCGCTCTTGCAATGCAGCTCAAATATCTCTGGTTCTGGGTCCCCCAAATTCTTCCAGACTTCATTCCCTTGGACGACTTATTTAGCGATAAAAATTACTTGTTAATTCCCTCATACTTTCCTTTCGGCAGAAAGACTTGGACTGCGGAATTTCGCTAGGGAAATTACTTAAAGCATTGAAATTCGTCTGGACCCCCTCCCCTCGTTAGCTTAACCAATCAGAATTATCTTTCTCCAACTAACACAATGTTAATACTCCCATCAGAGTAATGCTCTCTAGTCGGGCTTTATTAATAACTGCTCTGGAAAATATCATTTTATGACCTCTGTCTCAAATGGACCAAAATTTCTCAAATTTTCTTTGATTTGTCGCAACTTTGTCATTTTCTGCCACTTGACCAAACGTTAACCTGTTTAGTCTCATAGTTACCCGACCAGACTCTAATCAAAAGTCAATCATGCCCCCGAGCAATGAAAATTAACCATTACAAGCTATATAATTTATTGTGAGCCTAGCCCATACGTCAATCTTAACGGTTACGTGTCTCTCTGACCACGACAGAATATACAAATATCTGCACCATTACACTAAGTCTATCCAGTAGGTTGATCTGTGTCTTACATAAGACTGATTTCATTAGCTGACAGGTTCCTCCAATGTTTATCTACTCCATATTTACATTTGTAAGCAGCTAGCACAACAATATGAGAAGGATCTCCTAATCCGTGGTTGACAAGCTTTATGTTTCCTGGCCCGTTTTTATCCCTGAAGCTTTTGTTGGCATTTTACTTTATTTTTTTACCACAGTCACAGTATAGCTTTAAATTGCTATAAATGAAATTAAATTCTACACAAATGTATGTTTATATAATTTAAAGTCAATGCATTATTACTATGTCAAGATAGTTTACGTTTATGCAGCAGTAGTCGCATCCGGAAATAAATAAGAAATTTGTATGTCCATTTGACTAATCCTGGTGTATTTTTGTCTATAAAATACTAATTAAATGTCACAGAACATGGTGCTGCCATCCAAACTGCCCTTTAAACCTCGTTAGACAAAAATGTAATGTCCCACTGTGGTCTGAATGTGCCCATCGAGTCATCACTGTCAAATCTGAAAGTTATTCTGTGAAACATTGGACTTCAGAGTAGTACATTTTTATATCGCTAAATGCTTTTACATAGGTAAATTGGGTATGGTGAATTAATCAGTTGACTGTATTATATTGGATGTCAAATTTAAAGTTTTGCACTAGTCTGCTTTTGTTTTGTGATTTTTCTTTTCTAAATATGAAGTCCGTCTTACCAGTAAAAAAACGTGCTGCGCTCTTGTCGGGAGTAAGGATATAGGACTAAATTATACGAAGAATCTATTACTTTAGGACTATAGACCTTCCTTGTTTCACATAGAGTCTAAGAAAGCAATCGTGTGTTTGAAGCAAACACACTGTTAATCCTATTATTTCAATTTAAACAATTAATATAGAGTTGACATTTGTTTGTAGAAATACAGTCAGCCTCTATTTCCCTTTTTTCACATTCATGTGTAACTTTTTGTTGATTTCTTTCGGTAATAACGTCCATTGAAACCATTCTAATACCATTTTGGTCTCGTTCATTGGACAAACTAGTTAAATCTCAAGTATTTTATTTCTTCTGTCAGCTTTTTCAACGGATTGTATCTCCGACGCATGTTGCCTTGGATACTATTGGGCGTACTATGCCACATACAGTGTTGATTGTGTCTATTTTTGTGTAATTTGATGCCCGTTCCCGATCAGTTTCAGAAGAAAGTGCTGAAAAAAATAGCATAAGCAATATCTCCATATCTGCACACTATAAATGTTTTCTGGATTTTATTTTATCCAAGGTGTGCATAAGTTCTACACACATCAAGCAGTTTTGTTTAATTATGTGGAATGGACGTATCAAAATTGCTGGAAAAATTCATTGTTGATTGTGTAGTAGCCTTAAAGGCTGTTCTACTGTCTTTGAAAATTTTTTTCCAAAACCTGAAATTTCCTTATAATTACATGAAAATTTACTTTTTTTTATTTCATTCAACGAATTTTGTAATTGTCAATCAGATAAAATAATGCGTCGGTATCTTTTGGCCTGGCTATATGCCATACCGTTTTTACATGACATGGGATGACATGAAGAATTTTCCACATATTGGTGGATATTAGTTTCCTTGACATGAAGAATATTCCACATATTGGTGGATATTAGTTTCGTTGACATGAAGAATATTTCACATATTGATTGATATTAGTTTTCTTGACATGAACATTTGTAGAGATAATATTATCAATATTTTTATTACATTTACTTCTAAAAATTAAACATGCGTACTAGATGCAGTATAAGTAAATTTAATCGTCGGGTGAAAATGATTTAGGCGATCAATGAAGGTTTTCAGTTCTTCTTCTGAATGGTTCCAGATTATAAAGATGTCATCTGAAAATCTAAACAGATGGATTAAACGTTTCGTTTTGAAAAAATAAAACTTTTTCTAATTTGTTTTTTTGTTTATCCCAATTGCAAATGTGAAGTAATGCAAGAAATATTTAGCACCATCTGTACTCGCTTATAAGTCTCATCAAACTGCAAACAACAAACATCTTTATCTTCCGTAGTATAATGCGCCTGCAGATAAGAGTCTATGCTATTTCTTCTACTGATTACTCCTAAGAAAACTACATAGACCCAGATCTGTCGGCGCATGATGCGCCGGCAGATCTGTGTGTGTGCAGGTTGCAGTTGGACTCGTCTAATAAGCTAGTGCACACGGTGAATGAGCGACTTTTAGTTGTTTTTTTCAGGTAATAGTTGTACTTCATTTTCACACTTCATTTTCTTATCTGTTCATCTTTATTTTATGGTAAATAGATTTGCTATTAAGCAGTGATCAGGTTATTCTGAGTAAAGGTTAGCCGGTTTGAAAAACAGAGCAAAATATAAAGGTCTCCCGTCAATATAATTTTCCACGATATACTCAGTTAAGGATACCTTTTGCAGCTATGTCCAAAACTGTAGATCATGTCAACTTTTAATTTTTCACAATGATGCCCTTTATAATATATTAAGACATTATACGGAAATAAACGGCGTAAACATCTATATTAAAAGCGAATATCCTCGTTCTTCTCCACGTGTCCATTCACATTTTGTTTAATTTTAAATTCATTAGCTAATATCCACTTTGAAATATTATACAGGTATAAAATATACAACGCACGGTTACACAGTGGACACACTGTTCTGCGTATTGAATTATTTCCATCTTAGTTACACATCATAATAACTGAATCTCCAGAGCTGATATTGCTTATCCCATCTCAGACCGACGCTGAACTGTCATTTTAAATTCTATCAATGTATATATTCTTCGCATAGGTGTGGCTTATGTAGTTATGCAGCCGAAATTCCCTTGTTGTGGCGTCATCGAAGAATGGAATGCTTACATTCTTGAAAGGGGTGCAATTACATTTGATATATGGAGGGGTGTCCCTGGTGGACTTAAGCTGGTCGGATCTATGGAGTTCACTGCAGGTGAGTCTGAGGTTGCATATCTGATTGATACTCCGAGTATTAGCTACATACATACTCCTGTGGAATAAAAAATGGACAAATTTTAAAGTTAATTTTTAGTCTGCGTATCTGTCGGTTTTTTCTGCAGCTGCCTATTTATCTGTCTCTCTATCAACCTATTTATCTCTAAATTATTTATGTGTTTGTCTGCCTGTATTTTCTTCTGTTTGCTTATATTCCTACATGTTCGTCTGTCCGTTTGTTTCTTTCTCCTCTTTGTACTAATCTCTCTTCCGTATGATTCGGCATCTGTTTGAGATTTCAGCTGTTATATATTTTATAAACTTGAGATTACTAAAATTAAATTCAAGTAATACAGAATGGTGCAAAAATAACAGTCTGTAATTTCATTATGTCTTGAGTCCAGCTATGTGTTCTAAACTTTCAATTTACGATTCTGTGTGTAACCTATCAGAGATAGTATATGCCGTGTATGCTATGTATATGCATGTTAGTCCCAGGTAGAATCAGAGAGGGGCCCCGGGTGGCCGAGTGATCTAAAGCGCTCACCTCTGTCCTCGTTGGTTCGAGTCTCAGGCTCGGCTAATTTATGTATGTGAGAAAGCTTGCCAGTAGGTTGCCGTGGGTCGGTAGTTCTTACCGGGCCTTTCCCGGGTTCTTCCTCCACTAGTTATACTGGCCTCCACGTATGGTCTTAAACTAAGTAACGAAAAAGAGAGAAAACTAACATGTTTTGTAAAATTCAAGAAATAATTAATTTCCCTACAAAAGTGAAAAGTTTAAAAGAACTTACAGTAATGTGAATAAAATCATTAATAGTCCTAAAAGTTCTATCACAAGTAAAAAGGAATAGAGTTCCAAATGAATTCCAGTCGTAATCCGAAAAAAAAAAAAATCCAATATTGAATGTGCTGATGTGTCAATATCCTCGAACATGATATGTGCCAACAGTCTTGATGTATCACAATGATATAATTGAAAATGTCCATGAATGAATTCACAATAATTCCAAAATAATTATCTAGTGCAGGAAGTATTAATAAGCATGTTGTAATTCCAGTGAATAATTTAAATAAACAAATCCCTCCAAATTATAAACTGAAAACAACAATAAGATTCGACATCGGATGTTAAGAAAAGAATTGATAATTATGAAGTAAGCAACATTAATATAAAAACTACGACACTGAAACAGAACCAGGATGTAGGTCAAATTCCTTTCTAGACATTCTAATTTGTCAACAAGATCAGGGATTTCCAAGTGAAAAATTAATGTTCTAAACTTAGATGCAAGTAAACATATATGTGTGTGTGTGTATGTGTGTGTGTGTGTGTGTGTGTGTGTGTGTGTTAGTCCCAGGTCCTCCCAGAGATTGTATACGCTATGCATCTGTATTTTAGTCGCTGGACCTTTTAGAGATAGTATATGCTATGCATATGTATGTTAGTCCCAGGTCCTATTTTGCAAAAGTAAAAATCTATGCTGAAAGTGAAGTACTCCCCTAATTATCTTAAAATAATAGCTTATTAACTTTCTCTACCACAGACCCGGATTATGATTTGTCTATCTGGAACCACTGTTTTCTTACTATCCTAAACAAACACGCCCCCCCCCCCAACAGATCAAAAGAATTCAAGGATCAAAACAAGCTGAATGGTATACTGATGAATTCGCTGAGGTGCAACGTAAACGAAACAGCTATCATAAATGTAAATAGTTTTCCAATTATCCTTTAAGCTGGAACAAAGTCAGATCCCTCAAAGTGAAATGTAAACCCTCCTTTTAAAAAAAGCCATCGCTTTAAACTCTGATAATAGATCCATCTGGAATCACTTGCGAGAACTATCTTCACCGAAACCAGTCAATGTGAAATTAGAGGCACTAGTTGCACTCACGATCACGATATTCTGCAAATCAGCTAAACCGCTATTTACTAATTTTTCCCAAACACTCGACAGGTCTAATTTTAGAGAGTCTAACAGAGATAAACTTAAACTGCCTTCGTGAATGAAAGAGTACCAGATTATGTTAGTTTTAATATCAGCCTAATTACAATAATGGATACTATTGTTATTGTCAAAAACACAGACACTAACAAATCAAAGGGTCTAGATGGAATAAAGCCTCCCAGAATTGTATCGTTGTGTCCAGAAATAATATATGTATGTATGTATGTATGTATGTATGTATGTATGTATGTATGTATGTATGTATGTATGTATGTACGTACGTACGTATGTACGTACGTACGTACGTACGTATGTATGTATGTATGTATGTATGTATGTACGATTTCGGACATGCTGAAATGTGTATACATGTTTATAGTATATTGTTTATATATGTACCTGTTAACCACTATAGTTACATATATTAAATTATTGTAAATTTGTGCGAATACGTGTGCGAGCATATCTGAGTGTGCAAGTAACTTTTTATAACCTAACATGCTACAAAATTTGAGGACAACATAGCAGATGGGTCTTTCATGACCAAATGTGTTATCCACATTAAACAGAGATTATTATTATTATTATTATTATTATTATTATTATTATTATTATTATTATTATTCATACAGCCAGGTATTGGAAGTCATGCACGTGAATCTGGAATCAGTAATCGCCTTCGAATCATACACACCGAATGGTGGGTCTTATTTGTATCTTTCAGACTTTTCTCTATCAGATAAGTATTGGATATGGAGTGCAATTCTTCTATTTCAGATGCAATAAATACAGAAATTACTATGAACGTACCTACAGGTTCCCAACACACCGTCTTACCCAGAGACTATATAGGATGGTAAGCGTTAATAATACGTAAAATCATTTCCTTTCTGTCTGTCTGTCTCTGTTTGTTTGTCTGTCTCTCTCCACAATTACCTAGTCCACGGTGATGGTGAATATTTTGTCTAGCTGGAAGAGACAAGAAAACTTCTCTTCAGTTTAGAAACGTTGATGGTAACGATTACACACGGTTTACTGTGTGCAAAAGTTTGTCGAATTAGAAATAATTAGAGCCTTATAAGGATGAATTAAGAGCTTGCTATAGAAGGTTACTCTATCCCAGCTCTTGAGCAATACCATTACAGCACAACACAAGAAGCAAGAACATGAAAGAGTAACAGAAACAACAGCATCAATAGGAACAACAACAACAACAACAACAACAACAAAATAATAATAATAATAATAATAATAATAATAATAATAATAATAATTATTATTATTATTATTATTATTATTATTATTATTATTATTGGAATCAAATGATGAAAATATTGGGAAGAAGCTGAAAGTTATATCAGGGCGAATGTAGGCAGAAGTTTAATATAGTATCAAAATAAAATGTGCATAATTCCGTATTGGAAACTTTTGTCACTCAAGGTTGTTTTCCACACAAAGGTACACAAGAGATAAAGAAATGATAGCATACAAACCAGGACCTGTTAGCATAGCGACACAAGTCATGCATTTCAAGTTACGTCCGAACTACTTGGCTTTGGGGGAAACTCTTGACTGGTCTTCGGCCACAACTGAGTCGGCTAAGACATATGCCATTCGGGCCCGCTATGGGGTCAGTAAGTAGACATTTCTGTTTTTCATTTGGTTGTTGTTTTAATTCTTGTATATTCCAGGTTCTAGCCGGTAGCTGTGCAGATATGAATCTGCACTTTTAATACAAACTATGTTTTGATTCTTGCTGTACTCTTTTCAGCATTCGCAACCAAAGTAGGAGCAAGGGTGCATCTTTCAATGAAAGTTTTGTCCTGTAATGATTTACCATTTCGTTATAAAGATTCAGAATATCATGACAACAATCTGTTGCTAATTCTTTATATAAACAAAGTTCTTTACTTTCGATAAGTTCCACATTAAGCATCTATATAATGATAAGATATGATATGATATGATGCGATATGATATGATTTATGTTATGGGTTACATGATAATTCTTCAAAGAATAAATTATGAAACATAGTCCATAATCTCTTATTTATCAATCAGAAATAATATTAAAATTAATGTATTAGGCCCTTTTTATTGCCGTAAAATTTTTCGCTTTTGTTGCATTGGATTTCCTCTATTTACCTGGCCATTTTCTCTGTCCGTTGCAGACACACTAAAGAACAAACACAAAATTTGGATTATATTACAGATCCCTGCAGATTCTGCATTCAGCCTTAAAAGAACCTACACATTTTTCATATTCAGCTATTGATTCCCAGCCCAGTATAGTTATATTCTCAGTTTCTAGGACGAACAAGTTGATGGTGCTTGGCGAACTGATATTTAAAATGGCCGCTAAAATTGTCAAATAGCTGACCTTTTACGTATACTTAAGCACTATTTCACAAGTTTCACTTTAGGGAACGAGTATCGACTTGTATTGTCGGGGCAGGGGCTGGGACTTTTGGGCCAAAAGGTTCTAGTGGCTCCCAAATAGCTGGAAAAAAAATGTTTTTGCTCTGATTTGTAGAACATGAGCTATTTATTTCCATTATCTTTCTTAAAAAAGAAAAATAAAACATCTTGAGGCAAAATAAATAGTCGGTCCTTATGGTCTAGAGGCATACAATCGCATTGTTGCAGGTCTATTCGTTACTGTAGCAGGACCAGAGAAAGCAATCAAGACTTACTTGCTATATCAGTGTAAATGTATATTTTGAGCAGTCCAGCGTGCAAAATGTCTGAAATAAATACGGCAGGCGGGGGGGGGGGGGGGGGGGGGGGGGGGGGGGGGGGGGGGGGCGATCGCATCGGGGGACCTTTTACGAACGTTTATACTTGTTGGATGTCCCGCCATGGGTATAGAACTTAGGTAAGGGCAAAATTTCAAAACCAAATACTAAAGTCCAATGATAGCTATTAAACATATAAAGAGACTATTCAGTTATTTTTTTTTTATAATCCTCACATAACACTGAAACATGCAACAGGCGCACAGCCTGGATCTCATTGAGTTGTTCACGTTTGACATGGACAGTCTCTGCTACCGCCATTCTGAACAGGTAGTGCGAAATCCCAAATAGAATTTGAGCGAACAATCAGCGCCTGAAACAATCAAAATAACCATCCACAGGCAGGCAGACGACATCCTATTATGATAATAGTAATGATGTTTGTTTATTTGGTGATAAGACAACTTAAATGAGGTTAGCATCATTACATTCTAAGACGTTTTGAGTAGGTCGTGTATAATCTCGTTAGTATGAATAATATGCATCATTTTGTTCAGGATACACAAGCAAAAATAAATAAATAAATTCTATTTTGCAGATAGATCTCCAAACTTCGTGAATCTAGATGCTGAGATTATAGTGACTCCACCCATTGCTATAGGAACCACGATATATACGGTATCTGCCACTGATCCTGATATTTCGGACACAACCATTACTACGCTGACCTATGCCATGACTACCGCAAGCAGCTATTTCTCATTTGACATTACAACCAGTGAGTTACTGTTACTAGTATTACTGTTACTATTAGAAACAACAACAACAATTATTATTATTATTATTATTATTATTATTATTATTATTATTATTATTATTATTATTATCATTATTATTATATAAAATACACAGTCTCATTAATTTAGTGTGGTTGCTACAGATCAATATTCAGTGGTATTGACTGTAGATAAGTAAAAATATTCAGTGCTTCCTTACGTGGCAAATACGTGCCTGCGATCGAACGCTGACTACGTCATAAATATGACGGCGATCAGGAGCTGACAATGACTGCAACCGTTTTCACCTGACACCAGTGCTGGGAAATCAGTAGATCTAGCTCTCATACAATGATAAAAAACATATCATCCAAATTAAATAAAGTCGGAATATATTCAATTGCTTAATATGATAGGAGAAAAATAGAAAATAAATATGATTTATGAAAATGTTGAAGAGGGACTGCTAATGATCTCTAGTTGCTACTGTTACGAGAGAGAGAGAGAGAGAGAGAGAGAGAGAGAGAGAGAGAGAGAGAGAGAGAGAGAGAAGGGGGAGGGGGTCAAACTGACCTCTCACACAATGTATCGGCTAAAAACTCTTTGACGTAAACAGTGCACTATTATCATCATCATGATCATCATCATCAACAATCCCTTAACCCAAGAGGTCGTTGGGGCACCACAGTTGACTTTGCAACCAATTCTCTCCATCTTTCCCTGTTCTCTACTACCCTTTGGTAATCTCCAAATCCCATGCCTGTCCACTCCTTAATGTTGTCTTCCCACCTCTTTTTCTGTTTGCCTCTTCTTCTGCACCCTCGCACTGTGTCTTGCAAGATTGTTATTGCCAGTCCAGATGATCTTGAGACATGACCGTACCACTTCAGTTTGCGCTTTTTTACAGTGGTCAAGAGATCACCATAGGATCCGATGGCTCGTTGGATCCTGTTGTGGACTTCTTCGTTGGTTACATGGACAATGTATGAGATGCCAAAGATCTTGCGGTAGCATCTCATTTCAAAGGTTTTAATCCTTCTTTGTAGATTTTCACAAGCATATAGAAAGATGGATATGACAATCGAGCGCATGAGCCTTATTTTGGAACCAAAAGCAATGTTGGTATCTTTCCATATTGGTCTCAACCTTGTTATTGTTGCTGTTGTCTGGGCAATCCTGCAAAGTAGTTCTGGTTTGGAGCCCAAGTTTGTAATAATTGATCCCAAGTACTTAAAGCTTGTGACTCTTTCCAGCTTCTGTCAACTGACCTTTATTTCTGCACTGATGCCATTGTTGTTTGTCATCAGTTTTTTTTTTTCGGCGCCAATCTCCACACCGTATGCTGTGGAGGTTGTGTCGAGGCGTTCAACCAAGTCAGCAAGTTCTTTTTCATCTCTTGCTAAACCATCAATATCATCTGCGAAGCGAAGGTTTGTGATTGTTCTTCCTCCGATGCTGACAGTGCCCTTGTCGTCATGTAAGGCATCCTCCGTGATCCTTTCCAGGAAAATGTTGAAGAGTGTAGGTGACAGTATACATCCCTGTCTGACTCCAACTGTTGCTAGAAACCAATCTTCTCTGCTGATATTGATGAGGACAGCACTGGTGGCTTTGTCATAGAGGTGCTCAACAACCTGCACCAGGTTTGAGCTGATGTTGTACTTCTTCATAGTTGCCCATAAGGCTGCGTGCCATACCCTATCAAAGGCCTTTTTGAAATCTATAAAGACGTGGTATAGATTCTGCTGGTGCTGAAGGTATTTCTCGCAAAGGAGTCTGAGATTGAAGACTTGTTCTGTGGTTCTCCTTCCTGCTCGGAAGCCTGCCTGCTCTTCAGCAATAATTTTCTCTGCTTGAGGCTTTAGTCTGTTGAGAATTATTTTCAGCATGACTTTGCTCGGGTGACTGATCAAACTGATGGTTCTGTAGTTTTGGCACAGCTGTAGGTTTCCTTTCTTGGGGAGCATGATGACCAAGGATTGAGTCCATGTGGTGGGCCATTTTCCTGTCTGCCATATCTTGTTGCAGATTGTTGTTAGGACTGTGACTGTCTATTCTCCTCCTGCTTGAATGAGCTCTGCTTGTATATTGTCAATGCCGGCTGACTTTCCTTTCTTTAGTGACCTAACTGCAATTTCTACTTCTTCACGAAGAATGGGGTTGTCATCAATTTCTTCTGCCTAAAGGCAATTTAGTACTGCTGGATTTCCTTGGGTCTTATGATTGTACAATTCTGAGCAGTATTCTGTCCATCGCTTGAGGATCTCTTGATCTTCTGTGAGGTATTTTCCTGATTTGTCTTGGATTGTGGTAGTTTTCCCTTGTTTATGGGTTGTGAGATCTTTCGCCAGATGATATGCCATTTTGCTGTCATTTCTACTCAGACTGTTTCGATTTTGCAGCATTGTCTTTCTATCCAGGATTCCTTTGCCTTTTTCATGCTTTTCCTGACCATATTGTTTATCTCTCTGTATTTTCTAACTCCTTCATTATCTCTTTTTCCCTTTTTCAGTTCTCTTCTTTTGTTGCATAGGTCAAGGACGTCTGTCGTGACTCAAGGTTTCTTTGTTCGACGATATTTGCCAATGATCTCGCTAGCTGTGCTAGTCACAAGTGTGTTGAATGTGGTTGTTAAGGCCTCTAGGTTGGTGTCTTGGCTGTCCAGTGTTATCAAAGGTGCAAATTGACCACCTATCATTGCTTGGAAGGCTTCTTTCAATTTTTCAAGGTCAAAGCTGATTCTTAGCACTTTTATCATGTAAAGGAATTTAAAGAAAGACAAGCGACTCCAAAAGGAATCTCTTATCTTTTCATCAGGTATTACGGATTTTCAGAATACGCCGGCAACAATCATGACGCATAATGCACTTTCAAAATTTACCTGTTACCATGATATCAACTTTGAGACAATCACAGCGAAAACATGAGACGGAATTTTTCTGAATAATTTTCATAACGGTGTCTTCAATTTTCATTGATGTATTGCGTCATTGTTTCCTGATATTAATATTTCGTTGTGTTTCTTTGGCTACGTGAAATTCAATACTCTTTGACTTAGTTTCATTCAGTGTTAAATGAGAAACACCCCATGTACGCGCGCGCTTCCATAGTAATAATGTAGCGTGTATTACCGCGCGGTATTCAGATTTCATTCACAGAATGAACGACATGTATAAATTGTTAATAAAAAGTTGAAATATGTTGTTTTTTGCAACTGTGTTATTCCTATAACGATTAATGTGGCTGTTTTTTTAGTATATAATAAAACGATTATTGACCGAGCATTGGACCCCCGTTCACGTGACATAGAATGCTCTCGCAAGCTCTGGCCTTTAATGCCACATGATCTCGGGTCCAATGATTTTCGATAATCGTCATGACGTAAATGTAGTTTAAATGTCATTTTCAATATGCTGAAACAAGCTAAATTTCAAAACATTGCATTAAATGTGTAACAAACAATTATAAACCGTTGTCTTGGTGAATATGAAATCCTATGAATCAGCAAACCTATAATGTTGACGTGCGCTTCGTGTCGGTCAATATTAATTTTATTGGTCAACTAAACTTTATATTCACCTTAACAAAGGCCAATGCTTGTATATTATTATTTATGCCTCATCAAAGCACCGGTGTCAATGGTTGATGCATGTAATGTTACGTGTCAGAGAACAAACCATAGTCTGTCTCCCTCACGTGATCGTGTCTCCTTCAAGTGATCGTGTTTCCATGCCTTGTTTCTCCCTTTTTGAGCCCCTCATAAAACTCCTTTCGAGTTATATCTTTTAAACTTTTCCGAGGTTGCATTGACGCACATATGAAAACAATGGTTACATTTAACCGCTTCTGCATTCTAAATGGGGATGATATAAATGAAATATTGGCATAGAAATAATCGTCGAACACAAATAAATCTACGGCAGTTGCTGTTAAGTGCTTATTACAGATTATTTAAGGGAAAAAGTGGAAAACAATAATTTTGAGTTCGAGGGGTATGCTCTATCTTTGTTGGAAGCTGCCTAAAGAGAATTTTATACCGGTGCACGGAAGAAAAATGTCCTACTTGCTCCTCCTGAAACGTGACTTGCTTTAGGTGAATGAATCTTAATATCCCCCCCCCCTTACAGCAGCTATAAATGTATATTATTTTATACTTTCAGTCTGATTTTTAAAATCTTTTTTAAACAGCGTAAAGATGCTGAGTATAATAATTTCATAACATATATCAACCATTTTGATATAAATGTATTCGAAACTCTCATAAGA
This sequence comes from Megalonaias nervosa, assembly GCA_016617855.1. Classification (NCBI taxonomy): domain Eukaryota; kingdom Metazoa; phylum Mollusca; class Bivalvia; order Unionida; family Unionidae; genus Megalonaias; species Megalonaias nervosa. The sequence goes on from JAECUM010012903.1 coordinate 49,009, forward strand.
AAGCAAGCCTGATTGGTCTAAGTAAACGACTAATAGGCCGGTGCATTCGTAACTTATTGTTTGGTGTACGTAATGTGTGCGTGCCTTTTTTTACAGCAGTTTTGATTGACATAGAAGGTGTCCTTTGCCAATTAGTGCATAATACATTTTATCACATAGTCGGTACACTTTGCCTACAGTGTGTGCAGTTTCATATTTTTGATATTATACGTGTGAACATATCACTTTATGTGATTCTGATTGGTCCAAATAACCCCATGAAATTATTGTGCAGTATTCTCTTTACTGATTGGCTGCGATCGTGGGGAAACTTTTTTTAACCCCGCCTTCTGGAATTGTTTGTTTTGAATGGACAATTTTGACCGCCATTTTTTTATTCGACTCGCGAAAGGGAGTAGGGAAAAAATGGTCTCGTCCAGTGTGAATATTGCCAATTTACCTCCACAAGGGTTTGTTATGTCATGTATAACATATCATAACATGCAAAAATGGCAAAACCCCCAAGACAAGAACAATAGCAACACGTAAAACTATTGCTTAGATGATAACGAGGGTGGAGGTGGGGATGGATGGGCGGTATATCTGTAGCATGGAATCCACCCTATATACAAGCTTGGTTTAAATGTGAACTTACTGAAGTAAATAAACTCACCTTTGGTCACAGAAGAATGTAGACATAAACCGGTCTCCCCAACTGACAGAACTTTATCCAAACACAGCATATTTACGCGGTAAATATGTAATGCAAGTCCGACTCAAAAAGAGATTTCTTTACGTCTTCTGTACAATCCAATGTTCCAAATCAAATACTGCAAATATCCGGTCACAAATACATTGTCGTATATATGTGTATTTCTGCATCCAGTAATCTTCTTCTCACAAAAATATCGCAACAATGTAACGTTTAGTTGTAATGTGGAAAATTTCAACGTAAACACTGTCACTGTGTTGTGTAGACCAAACCAACCGGTACTGTGCACCGTATCAAACAATGTGACATTACACGCATTGGACATTTTGTGTTAACAAGTGTTTTGCCTTTTGTAAAATGGTCTGTTTATTTGGATGGACGATTTTTCTTTGATTTATAGTTATCAAAAATGTATAATATACTTTTATTATTTCAACTTTGTTTGGGACTATTTTTAACGCACAACAAATGAAAGGTACAGCGTCCGTCAGAATGAACGAAATTATTCGTTCTTCTTTCTATCTAAATGATTTCCCCTGAAATAAATCTATGTGATAAAAAGAATCTCAAATGGGTAACGATTTAATATTAAATTTATGAAACTCGTTAAATAATATCCAGCTCGCATAAGCTGGACATTATTCAACTCGTTTCATGACATCAATATTAAATCGTTACCCATTTGAGATCCTCTATATATAACATAAATGTGAAATATTCATCTTTCATGTGGCAAGCTCTGGCATCCTGCGCCGCATGACCTTGGGTACAATATTTTCAATATTTGGTTAATAACCTGTACATATATAGTAGGAATAATTTAGACATTGTTCCATGAATAAAGCATGGGCTAGCATGTTGAATCCACACTCAAAACTTAGTTCTTAACTCAGTGACTTTGATCCATGTCTCAAAGGAGTAAGCAAGGGTTAAGGAATTTAATACAATCCAAAACGCTGACGAAAAATCTTAACGAAACTATTGATGACAATCTTGTCGCCACCGTCGGAAAGTTTTACTTTTATGTCGAAGTTTTTGCTGCCTTCAAAATAATTGCTAGTATAGTTTGTTCTCACGGGACTAAGTAACACAGTACATAAACTTGATTGATTATTCACATGCTCTGGCCCAGGCAGGAGGCATACGAGAAGCATCTAAAAATAGTTTATGGGATGATATATTATTTAAAACAAAATTATAGTTGTTGGTTCAGAAGAATATATTCCATTTTAAAGAATGAAGAGGGAAGGAAAATCCAGACAGAAAATGAGTGGGGATTAGAGGGATGTTAAATAATATAAAATGACATCATTTAGTGCATACGAACAAATAAAATCGTTGAAACTATTACATGTTGCTGGATCGGAAGTATTTGGCCCGCAATCTGACAAGTGAAACTTTGCAAGTATATATATATATATATATATATATATATATATATATATATATATATATATATATATATATATATATATATATATATATATATATATATATATATATAATTTCCAGGAAAAAGCGATTATGAATAAACGTTGACAAAAATGTCATACACATTCATAGTTAGAGATCAGACAAATAGTTAAAATCAATCTGTCATTAGGTTGTATACGTATTTCCCACACAAATACAATTTATTTAGTTTGATTAGGTAATCAAAATTATGTAATTAATTAGTAAATTAGTTCTTTTGTTCATAAACTGATTGACTAATTGCCGTTTTAGAAAGCGATGATAACATTTATATTTATATCATTCCAGAGGAAGTAAAAGCTCTTCAAACCTTATCAACGGCAGTAGGCTATCACTGTTTGACATTTACCATCCAGGACATCTGCCTAAATCCAGCCAACGGCCGACTCTGTATCTTCATACACAATGACGTACGTATGTATTTAATATACACGAGGATGTATGATAGATTGAATTTCACGAGACCATTTATCCTTACTCTATGGCATTCATGACACTACAAGATATCGTTATTTTTATGAATCTTGCATTGGCAAATTTTACAGGAGTTGAACAAAGATTAAATTTATAATGAATACTTCGCTTTACATTAAGATGTGATACTATCTTCTGTGATATAGCTAAATACTTCACTGCACATTAAGCTGTTATACTATCTTCTGTAACGTAACGCCTTTGCAATCTAGTCTCTATAAAGGTACATACATACTACAGTCTCGTTCTGCGAGATTCCCTGAGAGTTTCACAATAATGGGGTCTGGTAAATGCGTCATTGTTCTTTGACTGGTAGAAGGTATTGTGGTAAACTTTATAGAGGCATCCCTGTCACGATTGTTTTGGGAAACAGTTTCTACAATCATTAAAACCAAAAAAGATATTGAAAACTGAAAAGGATATTATATAACACCACTTCCAATGCAGCAGGTGTGTTTCTAGTAGCCAATGAAAATGTTCATGTGTATTAAGTAATCTTAGTATTACAATTAAATAAAACTTCACCACATCTTAACAGATGATTTAATAGCTTTTCAAATATTTTGTTTTCAAAATCCTTGTTCTGATATTACGAGAGAAAAACTGTCTGGTTCAATGAGACTAGTATTAGTTGACGCACGGCAGTTTGACATTTTGAACTGGGTAAGATTTTTAAAGAAAAATAATTTCCCAGGATTTCCTCATTGGTTATCCTGGCTATTTAAAAAGACCCTATATATCTGAGGTATTTTTAAAAGAACTTTAATTCCAATTAATTTGGTGTATAATTGATGGGTGTAATTTGGATTATAGAGTCTACAGCTTGGCCTTACTTCAGATGTGCACCTATTAAAAAAAACTGCTAGCTCCGCTTGGTTATTTTCACTTCCTGCATTTCAAAAGTAAATTCTAGAAAAACGAGCCTATAATTTGTTTCAAATACTTTTTATGTCTTTTGTAATTTATTCATTGTCCTTTCAGAAGCTGGTATTTCTACTCTGGTAAAATTCGTTTCCCCTATTTTAATAACTGCTAAAAATAGTGTACATTTGACTAATTCAGGCTGGTTTTTCGAGCACACGGGGGGACGCCATTTTGGTTAGCTGTCTACATAGATCATATACAGTTTCCACAAGAATAATGTGTAAAGAAATTTCAGTGACAGTATATGAAAATAGCATAGAGGTATGCTAACATTCTCTCCATTGTGCATATATATATATATATATATATATATATATATATATATATATATATATATATATATATATATATATATATATATATATATATATATATATATATATACAGAGAGAGAGAGAGAGACAGAGAGAGAGAGAGAGACAGAGAGAGATTTTGGATTTTTAACTTAGCTTTAACAATTTTCCAGTCATATCGCTACGATGTCTGCAGTGTGGCAGGTTATAGTGATGTCTAGCACTGGGGCATCATGCAGACATGTAGCATCATCTCCCACCCAATTACATTATTCTGACACCAGGCTGACAAGTCCTAACCTCATAATGCTGAACGCCATGCGAAACAGCTGCTAGTACCATTTTTATAAGTCTTCGGTATAACTTGGCCGGGGTTCTAACCCGCGACCTCCCGCATCCGAGGCGGACGCTTTAACCA